>JAFIRS010002973.1:0-166459 GCA_018342105.1 Gonioctena quinquepunctata
CAGCACATCAATATCAGCACTGGTCCGTGAAGATCAACTAAATTCACGCCGATAAGGGGTCTGAAATCAACTATCGAACCACCCAAGACCATCTTCATCGTAACCGCTAAAACCCAAAGTTCCTGCTAGAACCGCTGAGACCAGCTTCAAGAAACTAGCCTTCATCTCTTTCATTCAAGATCTCCGAAGGTATATTCGTGGTACCAACAACTGGAGGAATCATAGGTGTAAATGTTCGAATTTTGATCAGAGTCAAAATTACTGGTTTCTTTTTATGTAATTTTTCCATTCTTTTAAGAGAAGTTCAATACTCTTCTAGTATTTGTTAATTTTTTTATCTTTATCTTGTTCAATAATTTTAATTCCAACTGGAATAAATTTGTTAAGTTGATTTATTGCATATTTATTTGCCTTCCCATACAAGCTAGGTAACATTTATTTAATTTTATTTATCTTTGACTTTTGTCTTTAGCAAGTCTGGCGCCCAACTCTGGAACTAGTCAAGTTAATTAATGTATAATTTTTTTAGTGGACAAATTTGATTAACTAGGAAAAGTCATTAATTGAACCTTACTCACGGCCTAACCGTATCCATCTGAGCAGCCTATCGGCAAAGTGATTTCACCTTCTTGAATTTGAATCATATAATTTAAAATCTGGGGTTCAAAAGTAAGGGGTGTTGCAATTTCATATTGAACAATTCCTTTGAACCAGAATATCTCGGAAACAGGTTGTTTAAGGTACATGACGTCAGGGATGAAAAGTGTAGTCATTAAAAAGGAGTTGATTTAAATGAAAATATACAAGGTGTTCTATTTGAAAAAATAAAAATACCGATGTTTGAAAATGGCTAAGTTTGTGTTGTTGTGTCGAACATCCTGTACAATTTATTGCAAATTCTTGGTATTCTCAATGAACAACATCATATCGACCAACGATTCCCCAATTATCTTTACTAAATATTTCAAAATGTGAAATAGGTAATTTTTCGAAAAGAAGTCTACAAAATAGATTTCTTTTGAATAACTCGGCAACGCCGCAACGGAATTCAAAATTGAAAAAATCGTTGAGCAGCCAATGGAACAGCCGATCGAAATATATGAAAATATACCGGGTGTTTCATTTGAAAAAGAACAACTTTGGTTAGCCACGCATCAATGATGCACCCTGTATGAATGAAAATAATTTTACAAGGTGGTCTTAGATGGTCCCTTTGACAAAAAATATTAGAAATCGAAATAGTGATACATTAAGGAGCAATGAACCTCGGGAATCCTGTCGACTCACCCTGTACAGTGTCCGTCATAAAGTTGGCTACATATGGGAAAAAAATTTTCATTAAAATTTCTGAAAAACTCTAATGGCGGTTCGTTTCTGCATGTCTGACAACTAAAAAATCCGTTGCGACTTATATAACGTGACCTCAGGTTTGGCGGGAATTTCTAAAAAGTTGTCTGTGGTGCCGAAAAATGGGTCAAACTGACAAGACATCGAAACAAATTATTTAGAAAATGTTTTTGGAATCCAACGAGGATTTTGAACCAGATTGAACAAAAATACCATTTTATATTATATATATATATATATATATATATAAGGTGTCCCTGGACTTCCTCTTTTCCTCTCGGGAATGTATAGATGGGGTCAAAATAGTACTTCATATAACTTTTGTTCCTGAAAGCCTTCGTTACCAAGTTACGGGCCCTCAAAGTTACAAAATGAAAAATGTTTTTATTTGATAACGTTCAAAGTGAATATTCAAAATCATTTAAATTTTGGTGATTGAATGAACAAATGGATTCCTTCGATGAGCTTTCATGCAGGAGTCAGTTGCTTTGCTACAAAGTCAGGAACGGACTACCCCCGATGGTCCACACCCCAAAACTTTGGAATGACTGGGATTTGTCAATATGTTTTAACAAAACAAGGTTACCTGGACAATTTCCTGAATAAAAGTACTCGTGTAGAAAATCATCGGAGCAACGATTTTTGATAAAAATGCATTTTTGTTCGACGACATCCAACCTGAGAAGTCTACCATTATTCGAAAAGATTAATTTGTAATTAAAATATAAATGATAGGTACAATGTTCATAACGAATTTTTATCATGCAAACACGTTTATCTTACAAAACTTATGGTGTAAATAATCAATCGCAAGCCTCAAGAGCAAACAGAAATGCAAAATCCGCTACAAAAACTGCTCGATATGACCCCCGTCTCTCTCAATACATTTTCTTAGTCGGCGCAAACACCCTCTCTGCACTTGAATGTAAACTGTTCGGCCATATCAAAACACTTCAAACTGTCCTATTAGAATATTGACAATACAATGACAACGCACCACTCAACAAAACAAAATCGCATCCCAGTTGTCATTTTTTATCCACACTAATTTTATTTCTTTCTACAAGTTGTTTTCGTCAACATCTGTGGAAGAAATGGAACATAAATTTATTCACCGGATATTTTTCACCTATTCATGTGCAGCCGTTTTTGTAGTTTATTCGTTTGCTTTTTATTAGTTATGTCTTCCGATGTGCGTTTTTTCAGCTAAATTTATCTTCGGGTTGAAGATTTTCTACCATGAAATTATACTTATCAGTGAAACTCCTCAACATTTGAGCTGTGAATACGAATTTGCAACATCCAAATGTTGAGTTTCATGAGATTCAGATAACACAACACGAAACGTGCTTATTCCACGCGTACATACAAAATATGGACTGAATTCGATAGCTTGTTAGTTCAAAAACACCACGAATCTACATAACTTGATATTTCATTTGAAAAAATATCTACATTGTGAATGAAACTTTCAACTAGGTACAGTACTTTTTGTTTACGACTTTATTTTAGCATATTCTGTATTATCCCTGTTATAAATGTTGTTGAATTAACGTTAGCATTAGTATTTCTACTGTGAAATTTTTTCATTTCAAATAATGGACGATCGGGTTTGATGTCGAGTAAAACTGCATTTTTATTAAGAATCGTTGCTCCGATCGACTTTCCACACGAGTACTTTCTTTCAGAAAATTGTCTACGTAACCTTATTTTGTTGAAAACTATTGAAAAATGATCTGTCATTTCAAAGTTTTGAGGTGTGGACCATTGGGATTAGCCCGTTCCTGACTTTGTAGCAGAACAACTGACTCCTGCATGAAAGCTCATCGAAGGAATTCATTTGTTTAGTCAATCACCAAAATTAAGATGATTTTGAATATTCACTTTGAAAGTTATCAAATAAAAACATTTTTCATTTTGTAACTTTGAGGGCCCGTAACTTGGTAACGATGGCTTTTAGGAACAAAAGTTTTATGAAGTACTGGTGATATTTTGACCCCATCTATACATTCCCGAGAGGAAAAGAGGAAGTCCAGGGACACCCTGTATATATATATATATATATACAGGGTGGCCCACCACATTCGCCTCGGTATTTCTACGAGAAATGAAGAGAGTTAGGGAAAAACTTTTATCACAGTTATATGTGGGTCCATGAGGAGCATATTCCAAAATCATTTTGAAATATATAGGGTGATCCCCAAAAAAACTACATACCAAAGTTATATTTTTTCTTATGGAACACCCTATATTTTTTTATATTTTAGATACTATAGACAAAATAAAGGTGAGTTACTATTTATTTCCCATACTTAAAACGACCATTTCTAGAAATTTTGAGAATTTAAAATGCAGACCATAATTTGAAAATTGTTTTCACCCTGTAACGTGTAACGAGCTGCTCGTGATTAAATGTACTGCTTAGCTCAAAGGCTAAAGTTAACTACTACATGAAATTTTAATGCAATATTATACAGAGAGGCGAAAAATTGCCTCAAAATTTGGACACACATTTAATTAAATAACTTTAAAGTTGAATGGAACACCCCGTATTTAGTGGCGTAATTTGACGCAGAATAAGATTCCTTCAAAACTAGGTTATTTAAAAATTTGCAAAATTTGAAGAAACTGGTTCGGTTGAAAAAAAATATAAAAGTGTTCACGTTAAACCTGTTTCAAATAATGAAAATAATGTAAACAATATTTTACTGACTGACGAATTTTAAAGCAAAATCACGTTCACTCATACACACCGAAATTTGTGCAAGTACTGCGGCGAGACAGGGATTATGACGCTCGAATTAATTTTTGTGCATGGTTTCAGGTAATGTCAGAAGACAATCGTGATTTCTCAAAAATGTCCTATTTTCTGACGAAGCAACTTTTACCTCAAATGGTGTCGTCAGTTCTCAAAATTGTAGATGGTGGGCAGATCATAATCCTAATTTTATTATTGAAGCCAAGGACCAATATAGTTTCAAAGTGAATGTATGGTGTGGAATTTTAATTGTGCGAATTGTAGGTCCCTTCTTTTTTAGACAAAGTTTGAATGGCGAACGGTATTTGAACTTTTTACGGACCGAGATATCTACATTTATCGACAACCTACCATTACAAGAGCGGATTCGTTTATTCTTTCAACAAGATGAGGCTTCTATTCATTCTACGAATAAAGTGCGGGAGTGGTTGAACAATGAGTTTGGTGAGTAGTGGATAGATCGATATTCAGGTAATCCTTGGCCTGCTAGGTCTCCAGACCTAACGCCGTTTGATTTCTTTTTATGGGGTTATCTGAAAAGCAATGTTTATAAACAACGCCCATTTCGTAATGTAGAACATTTAAAAATTTGTATAAGGAATTGTGCAGCACTGAACAACCGAACTATGTTGAAAAATGTTCGCCGCGAAATGTTTTCCGAAACAATTCTATGTTTGGAGCGCGAAGGTGGTCACATAGAATATTTTTACATTGTTTGTTTATTGAGTTTTTTTTATTTTTCCACATTCACCTAAAAATACTAAATTCAATTAGGATAAATAACACAAGTCAACAAAAATATTTTTTTTGGGTTTTTGTTCTAATGCTGGATTTCTGATTCTAGACATAAAAAAACACTTGAATTTCCATTTTCAGCTTTTGATAAGTAAGTTTTAAATATTTTAATCGATTTTATGAGCAACAGATGGTAGTACTTTGATCAACCCGATAGCAAATTGCATATTATTTGTGAAGAGCACAGGTGAGTGTTTACTTGTCATAACAGCGGTAACAACCGCCCTTTTGTATTACTTAAGTTGGAAAATGGCATCAAAACAGTGTAAACATGATGTTGATTCATTCTGTTTCATTTGCGGTGAATTTATTAAAGTAAGAAGCAACAAATTTGCTTTGGCAACAAATTTTAAGCTTTGCGAAGCTTCTGAAGCCTATTTTAACCTCAAAATCCGGAATCATAATAAAAAATGGTACCTCACTTTGCCTGTGTTAATTGCAAAAATACTTTAAAAGGTGAAAAACTAAAAAAAGTATTTTAAAAAATATCCAACATATTAATGTTCTATATTAGTGTTTCTTATTTTTTTATGCATAAAATTTAAATTACACTAGTTATTTTTGTTATTTGTAGCCTGGTATCGAGGAGAAAATCGACCCATGAAGTTTGCAAAGCCAAGACTTTGTATTTGTAGGGAACCTAGTGATCATGTGAATTATTTTTGTATCGTTAATCCAAATAAGCGTAGAGCTGGTGAAAATGCTGAAAATATTTTTTATCCTGCTCTTTTCCTTCAACGTCTTCTCCAATACCTCATAGTGAAAATTTTCCCGTTCAGTATTAGTGAATACATGATAAAGTCGAAAAGTGTTGGCCTAATGAAGCAATTTGTGGAAGCTCTGAATATTTAAAGGGATTTTTTCCCAAATTATCTGAAGCTAAAGTAAAAGCGAGTATTTTCGTCGGACCACAAATAAAACAAATAATGAGCAGTGATGGTTTTACAGAATTCCTCAATGCTCATGAAAAACAAGCCTGGGAGAGTCTTAAAGCAGTAGTTAATGGTTTTCTTGGTAACAACAGAGCTGACAATTATAAAGAGTTGATTGAAACTATGCTTAAAAGCTTTTAAATTATGGGCTGCAGAATTTCCCATAAACTTCATATGCTACATTCTCACCTGGATCAATTTAAAGACAATAGGGGTGCCTACTCAGAGGAGCAAGGAGAACGTTTTCACCAAGATGTGATGGACTTTGAACGACGTTACCAAGGGCAGTACAACGAGAATATGATGGGAGATTATATTTGGGCCTTAATACGAGAAAGCCCATACAAATATAAGAGAACATCTAAAAATATTCATTTTGAACTTGATGTTTTGATATGTATTGCATAATTGAAAAGACTTTGATGTTCAGCAAAAACTTTGTTAATCGCAATTAAAAATAAAATATAAAAATCAGTAATTTTTCTTGAAAATTCGAAAAATTGCTCCAGTTTCTACAAAAGAAAACTTTGATCAGAAACATTATTGTTTCTTTTATTTGTAACATAGGAGAAACCAAAATTTCACATGCAGAAGCCAGACCCAAAAATCGTGTCGACCGGTGTAATGTATTATTAAGTTTTAATTACAAATATTAGTTGTTTTAAATTTTATTTACGGGTTGAGAATATTGAATAAGCTCATGTGCATCAATATAGAGGGCATGACTACACCTAGTGACAAGACTAAATCGTGTTTTCATAATTAATCTCCCGCAAAATGTCTATAGCACAAATATTTCATTAGTTTTGACCCGAACTTAAGTGATTCAGGTTATTAAATCTGTTTCCAGATAAAACAAGAATGTATAATATTTCTTAGTAAGGGTAGAGGAATAAAATGGTATTTTTGATTTTTTTTCTTCAATATGGTTCAAATTGGTACATGGGGTCCTCGTTGGATTCCAAACACATTTTTTCAATGAAATTTCTCGATATCTTGTCAATTTGACCCATTTTTCGGTACCACATAAAACGTTTTTAAAATTCCTGCCAAATCTGAGGTCACGTGATATAAGTCGCAACGGAGTTTTCAATTGTCAGATATGCAGAAACGAACCGCCATTAGAGTTTTTCAGAAATTTCAATAACAATTTTTATTTTCCATATGTAGCCAAATTTATGATGGACACTATATATATATATATATATATATATATATATATATATATATATATATATATATATATATATATATATTAGTGAAAGATAGTCGTTGCTGACTAGTTATGTGTAATCAATTTGTTACACCTATATATATATATATATATATATATATATATATATATATATATATATATATCTTTTTATCCTTTGAACGTCCATAAATTCTCTAATTACATAAATTCCAGCACCACCACCTTTGAGCCCGTATACGGATCCCATATATCTTCCAGATACCGCTATAGTGACCTCTTTTTAATTTTTTTTTTCGAACTAACAAATTCGTATGACTAACATAAACTTTATATTCAATAAACTTTGAAAGATATGGTTCATCAAGTGGACGCTGAATTATCGTAAGTTGTATCGAATTTATTCACGTTCAGTTCGAACTATTTCCGTCGAGCAGCGCTGCAAACGTAAACAGTATATTTCTGGTTGGTTTACTGTGAGATAGTTCAGCGTCCAGCCGCATGGCAACCCCGTATTTGTGTTCGATATTTCGCATTAACTGCTATTGAATAGAGGGCTATTTAGATTACGTTGGACCTTTTTGATGGATGGACGGAGGGACGAATGGATGGATGGACGGACGAACGGACGGGCGGACGGACATGTACCATCCCTAAGATGGTACATGATTGATATTCAAAATTAATATACTGGGTGTTCAATTAGTGGTAATAATTCCAGCCATTTGAAACTAACCATAACGCTTTTCTCACAAGCTTTCACTTGTTTGTTTGAGAGTTTTGGTAAAATCTTGCTAGTCAATTTTGAACCACTTTCAGTCATCCAATCGCATTTGGTTGTCGTTGATCATATGGGTGAGAATGCATTATAACATTTTGAGAATAAAAAAAAAGATGGTGCATGGGTTTTGCTATTATTGGTCCGATTCTATTTAAAATTGGTATATAGTGGTATACTGGGTCAGAAGGTCATATAAATTTTGTCAATAATTAAGGATGGCTGCTCCAATATGTCCGATCCTATTCAAAATTGGTATCTGGGGTCCAAGAATTCGGAAAATATATCGGATGAGTTTTGTGATTTATAGTCCAATTCTTCTCAAAATTGTATCCAGGTAGCAAGGAGGATAATGAGTTTGTTTTGTGATTTATAGTCTGATTGGTATCCAGGGATTTTTAGGATAAAAATCATGCATTTTTCGTCAAAATTAAAAAATGTACAATGACGAATGAGTTTTGTGATTTATAGTCCGATTTTATTCAACATTAGTATTTATAGTCTAAATCTCAAGATTTTTATTGTACATTATAAATGTTTTCAATTAATTGGAAAATCCAAAATGACGAAAACTATTGTGATTCGATTCGAATATTGTTATTAAGTGCTTTTGAGGAAGGAAAATAAAGAATTGAATGAATGTGTTTTTTGTGGAGGAACAACGTTTCTTGACATGTTTTTTGGGTAACCTTCCACAGTCTGAAAATATAATCAGGAAAATCTATACAAGTGTAGAAAGGGCAAACTAATTAGTTCACCCCGATAAGTTATTGCGTTCACCAAATTATATTTCCTATAGAAAAATGATTCAATCAGTCAATAACTTGTCGTCTTCATTTCCAGACTGTGGAAGGTTACCCAAAAAACATGTCAAGAAAATAAAGAACTTCCGTTCAAAATTCAAGAACTCATATGGCCGAACAAGTTTCGAGATTAATGGTCCAAATTTATTCAGAATTGGTGGCCTTGGCGTTTTGGTGTTACTGATTACGAATATTTCATGAATGATCAGACATAAATAAATTAGGTGAGAAACAGATTCAAAAACTTGCTTCACAAGAATACCGATTATTTATTCAAACCGAAAACATTGCCCGGTATGCGTTTGAATCTGTAACTCTCAGAATATACTTCGTCACACATCTGAAAAAATTAATTTGTTTCTTGCTGTATTTGAATAAGGGGTTTATTTATGAAAAGTTGTTCATTCATTGATTGAATGTGATTTTTTGTGGAGGAACAAGTTTTCTTGGCATGGTTTTTTGGGTAACCACAGTCTGAAAATGAAAATATAATCAGAAAAGTATATACAGGTGTAGAAGGGCAACTAATGAGTTACTGAATTCACAAAATTATATTTCTTAAAGGAAAATCCTCTGTTTTGTTTGTGTAAGTATTGATTTTAGTGTGTTTATTGTTCTGAATGATGTTCTTACGTCATACTTATGTTCAGTACTATTGATCTTCTCGGATAATCCGTGAACATAAGGTTTTGTTGGTTGTGAAATGTGTAGGTGGTGATACCCAGCGAGCACAAAAACATCTCAGAGATGTTAAAGTACGAGATTTTGAGACATTGAATATCCACTGCGATATTCTGTTTATACATGAATAGAACAGCCCATGTCCGCCGCAAGTAGCGATTTTCTGGATATCCCTGGAATTTCACAGAAAGAACTTGTGTTTTGAAAGCCTTTTCATAAACCCAACAGAACATTCCTAAAAGGTTTTGCACACATTAAATCGCTGTAAATAAAACATTTTTAAAGATATCTTTCTGATGCCTTCTATTATTCATTTGGACACAGAAGAAATCACATTTTTTTCAATTTTCATACCACCATGAATGCATTCCTATTTTAGGATGTCTAACATCTGAATGGAGATTCTTCTTGAAAAAAACGAACTGGACAAATTCTGAGTGGAATTTTTCCATTAATGTATTCTATTAGGATGATAGTGTTGATGTTGAAAATTAAAAATAAAGTTTTTTTTAATTTCCAAGGCTTTTATATTCCGTAGGGTTTTGGAATTAAGATTTCATCTCATGAAACAGATTCGATTTGAGATATACTAACCACCAATTTTGAAGATAATTGCAATATGATCAGATATTATCTTATATATATATATATATATATATATATATATATGGTTCCAAATATTAATATATATACATATAATTTATTTGTATCTCTAGGAAGGAAGATTTAGTTGAAATATCGATATATTTCAGATAGAATAAGTCTGTTGGAAAACATGAGACGTTGTTCTTTATTTCCCAACTCCTCATAAACTGAAAACTAACAAAGTTCCTAATGTAAAAATGATAAAGAAAACAGGTCGTTTTTTTTTCAAGAATCTTCAATGATACAGTTTGACCATGTCATAACAGATTCGAAAACTCTTAAAAAAATACACATTGTATGCTTTTGATGTCATATTATGTTTCTAGACTATGCTAATACATTTAATTCTTGTAAATACTTACTTCATTTACTTATTATTCACTGATATCCGAAATGTCTATCATATAATTGGTAATGTTCACTACACTTCAAACACTCATCACTTCCCACGTTTTTCGCAGTTGAAAATAAAAAAAAACGTCAACCAACGCCGTCAACTCCAAAACAACGCAGGAAGAGAAAGGTAGAATCAGAATTCAGAATTCACTGTGCCATACAGTCCAGTTTTTTCTGTGAGGTTTATCAGGTGTACCACACTGAATGGCCAAATTGTAACAATGTTATATGGCGGAAATTTCAAAATGAAAGCAGAAAATGGGTGAACATTGATTTTTATTATAATGAATAATATTGTTTCATTTGGTTATGAAAATATGAGAATGTCCTGTGTAAAATAAAATAAAGGAATGTAAAATAAAATAAATAGTTGCGAGGCGTGAAAAAAAATAAATATTCTAAGATATAATTCACATGAAATTTTCAACTTTTTCTTGTGTGAAATGATCAAGTTATAAAAAAAAATTGTCGAGAACCTTCATGAAACTGGACAATAAATGTATATTCAATATCTGGGATGAACCTCTCAAGGAATATCCACACGTTAACATATTTTTGACTTACCTCCCAGTAGCCATACAAAAAATGCCACAGAAAAACAAATACAATACTTTCAACATCCTTTGAAGTCATCATTGGGAAGAGCATATTGCGTCTCCAAATAACATCCTCATGCTATTGCGACTGGTGACCGTTGGCGAAGTAAATACCCCTCGTCTGACCAACCAATTTTACGATTAGTCGTATTTTGTTAAAGTTAGGCCCTAACTATACTGAGCGTTATTAGTCTATTGACCAAGAACTGGACAACCTCCCAGAGCGGCTTGGGAAGCTATCACAATCAGTATGTAATGAAGCGTGGGACTAAATTTGACAGTACAGTTACCAATCTCAGATAGTTCAGAAACAATAATACACTTAGGACCTCTAATGATATATATATATATATATATATATATATATATATATATATATATATATATATATATATAGGGTGTAACATAAGTACGTTGAAATATTCAAGTGACGTATTCCTGAGACAATTTTAAGAAAAAAAGTCTTTATAAACTTGTGTCCGGAAATGCTTCGTTTCGGAGATACAGGGTGTTGAAATTGCATTTTTTTGTTCGCTTTTTTAAAATAACTTTTGCAAAAAATAAGTTATTTGCACGAAATTCGGTACCCGGGGTTTTTTTGACGTGGGAAATCATAATTTCGTATTAATTTTCATGTTACATCTAGAGGGCGCTGCGTACGCTGTCATTATTAATTTCAAATTGCCGTAATATTTTTGACAGTAAACTTTTGATAATTTTCATGAAAAAACCTTATTTCCACACCTTTTCCAAGTAAAAAAGGTACACTTCCTCAACAACGCTGGAGGTGATCGTTTTCGAGATATTTACAGTTTTCTATATCGATGCATGTTACTTAGCTCCTAGGGCGATAAATGAAGTTGCTGAGAACATTACCAAAACTAAGTATGTGGTAGGTCTCGTCAAAATAAACTACGTTTTTCCTATGAAATGTTTATCGAAAAATGATTTGTTTTCGAGATACAGATTTTTCTGAGGAAAACATTCTCATTTCGACCAAGTCCATTTGCCATAGATCGTCCAAGCCTTTAATTACCGTAGGTCGTCGAAGATAATTTTTTCTAGCCGGTTTATGGAGATCTGCAACGACTTGAGCTTTCGACATCTTCAACGAGAATGTTCGATATCGTACGAATACATTGTATTTATTCTTTCTTTGGTTGTAAACAGGTTCTTGGACAATTCCGTCATTTTACCCTCCAAAAGATGCATTCGATCCGAATCGAGTTTCATATCGGCAGCCATTTTTTTAATGGTGTCCGATGTTGCCGTGTCTTGTACAGATACCCGAGTCGAAATTTCTTTATAGTGTTTACGAAGTGTTCTCTTCGTTTGCAGAATGGTATCTTTCATGGATTTTAGCGAGGTTTCAGCGATGTGGCAACGTCGCGTTGCAGTTGAGACTTTAATTCAGACCCAGTGGTGTCCACGTATTTTTTGGTAGCCGCATCACTATCAAACGTGGGATCTTTTAAATTACATATTTTCAAGTTATCCATGTCGATATCACCTTCGGGGTGTGCGGTAGAGAGGGAGTACGAGACAACATCGGTAGTTCCCTCTTACGCCCCTACCACCACCACCCGAACGATGACCGAATTTGTCGACACTCATGATGCGAATGAGCTCAATGCGCATATCATTACTCTATATACCGGCTTCACGGAGTTCATTGATGATGGCGACGATTTCGTTTTGATGTGAATAATCATTTCCAGCCCTCTGATTGGCTAGGAAAGTCTCAAACGATCCCCAATTCGTTGGGATGTCCCAATAGACGTAATCCATTGAGTTGTCATTGTATACCAAATGATTGGTGTTCATACCCTGACCGACGCGTTCTCTCCTCATTAAATATTTTATAACGTGTTTATATTTCCAGCGTTGAGTGCCTTTCAAACGACAGTTCGCGCTTCTATGACATCCAGTCAACTCCAATATGTCTCGGTAGGCGTTCAAGTCATCTTCGCTATAGTTCCGGGGCCTGGTGTAGAATATCAGTTGATATAGTCCGGGAGTTGATTCAAATTGTTGAAGTCCGTTTCGATGTATCCTTCTTCAAAGCGGATTGACTTGGATCCCAAAAACCAGCTGGGAGAGCTGACGTCATGCACAGGCCCAGATATCTTATCTATAAGTTTATCATCTCTCCAATGTTGAGCGGTGGATTCACGTGACATGGTGGGATATCGATTAAGTTGTTCGTTCATTAGAGCTGCGAAAAAATTCCGTGGCAACATGCTGTCATCGTCAGAATAATGTTATTCGTCACTGCTTTTCTCGCTTTGAGAATTATCTTCTTCTTCTTCCCTGTCTGACTCTCTAACTTCAGGTTGCTGCTCCTTCTTGACTTTGAAAATGGAATTACTAAGGGGTTTTCGATGACTTCGCAATTTGTTGTAGCGGTTGAGATATCGGTTTGAAAAGTTTATTCAGCGTTTCGTCTCGTTCGTTTTTTCCAAGTTTTAAGGCTAGGTATTTTTTTCGTAAGACTCGTCGAATTTCTGACAATTTTTTGTCGCGTATGGCTTCAACGACCCTCTCGTCCAAAATCTCGACGCTGAATGACGTGGAGCGTCACGCAACTATATTTTTATATACATGTTAAAGTTTTTTCGGTACCTGCCATTGTTCAAGTCAAAGTCCTTGACTATGACGAAGGCATCGTATTGGCTATGGGACCAACATTCCGAACATAACTTTTTGAATTGTTCGACAGTCATGTCGGGGGAAACGTGCTCATCGAAAACGTACCGCAAGTTGATTTCGTCCTGTTTGAAGAGCGCAACCATATTGCAGTTGTCACGTATCAGCTGTTTGTGTCTGCACATTGAGAAATATTCGCGAATTTTCTGTTGTCCATCGCTGGCCACATCGTCAAAGATGAATATAGAGTGAGATCGGGCATCTTCCATAGAGATGATTTCATCGTTGTCTCTGTGTGGGAAATAATCGATTTCATCCATACCGCTCAGCACTTCTTCTAGGAATTGATACTTGGGCTGATACAAGGATTTTGAATAAACGTAGATATTTGCGAATTTGGGGCCGTTTTTATGCAACACTAACGACAGCATAAGGTTCGTTTTTCCTGATCCGCTAGGACCAAAGATAACAGTTCGGAAGGAATTTGGCAATGGGCTGCCATATTCACTTTTCCCTCCATCACCACCGCCGCCTCTATGTTCCACTTCGTAAACGTCAAAGTTCTCGATGGGAAGCGTGTGCTCTTGCTGAACGATCTCCATGTTCTGATGTGAATCTACAGGGTGATTGTTATATATCATCACTTGAGTGGCTGCCCTTTTCAGTTCTTTGCACTTCTCAGTCCTTTGCCCTTCTTTGAACTCCATTTCCTCTTGGGTGGAAACAATTCGGAAATTATGTTTGTGTATTTCCATGACTTGTTTGCTTTAATTTTTCCATCGGATCTTCTATGTGCATTGATGAGTATCAAAATCGTTTTATAGTTGAGTAAATCTTATTCTGTGAAATTTATGGGTTGCTTCTTGGTTAGAAGTTCCTTTAAACCTTCTGACAGTTCAGAAGTTTCTCTGCCGAGTCTCAATGATCCACCTTCGATTACTACATGCTCCGTGCCCATGAATAATCCCAATCCTTTCAGATGGATGCCATAACAGTCGGTATCAGGAAGAGGCATGGACATCTTTTCGCTTCGGAGTCTCGAATGTAACTGACACTCGCTGCCACATCAATCATATTTATTAACACGTTCTAGTTGCCCAACACAACCCGACGGTCTAGTTGCTCAACACAACCAACACGTTCTAGTTGCCCAACACGATCCAACCACCCACAAACACTTACCACCATATACATTCATACATATAAAATATGAGCATACACCACCATCCCATCGAACTTCAGCTGAAATCTATATAACTAGTGATGTCATCGCTGTGACGTCTGTCTTCATGTTGGTGTACGAGGGTGAAGATGTGCTCAACACTCTGATAAACAAGCTCCCGTTCGAAGCTCATCTCCTAGGCGGCTATCAGTATTGTGGACGCAAGTTTCATATTTCGGTGCCATCGAATGCATTTTTTTTATTTCGGTGCTCTCGAATGCATATAATAATTATTATTATTATTACAGCTGGAACAAGGCCAGAAGAACGGTTGACACGAGGCGATCCCGGGATCAATCCACTGGACGTTGCTTGCAAACATCACGACATTGCATATTCGCAGAACAAATCGCTCGAAGATAGACACAAGGCGGATAAAGTGCTCGAATACAGAGCTTTGGAACGAATCAAAGCCAGAGATTCGGGTTTTGGAGAACGTGCGAACGCTCTTCTCGTCACCGGAGCCATGAAAGCCAAGAGAATGAACCTGACCATGGAGATCGGTCACGTACACCAATTCTCCACTGCGCAATTTAAAAACTGCCAACTCGACAAAATTCTCAGAACTGGCATAATATAATGCAATAATTTGGCTTTGAACTATCCCACGTATCGAACAATCTAATTCTCAGAATTTCGTCTTTATTATTTCTTAGACTTGCTTGTTTACTGCGAATTCTCACATATCGAGATGAATACCTGCATCTTTATCTGAGTTAATGTAAACAACCCGCAATGTACATACTCTTTCAAAGGATGCCGATATTTGGTCGCTTAAATAAACAACTGATAACGAAAGTGCTGACGTTAAAACGGTTGCTCAGATTTGCATCGACTTGTTGGTTGAGTCATGGCCGTTTCATCGGTCATAAACACTGGTGACTCCTCCCACTTTCCAAAATGGCCGACATTCACTTCCTTGATTGAACAAAAAGGCTATTGGTTGACGGCCGACCAATGCCGTTGACGAATGCAGTTATTGGATGACGGTTGATGAATGTGCGCTTGACGGCTATCACCACGGACACGACCTATCACAGTTCTCCCTGCCGCTTCACTCTCAATCCCACACTCCCATCCACAACATGGCTGGCACCATTGCGACCAATCACAGACCACTCCCACATATTTTTTCCCTGCCCACATACAACCACCCATCCACTCATAAACCTACAACCACCATTTTTTACTAAACCCCTCCTACAACGAACCGTTCATGGCGGTCCCCAAACCCAGTGGCAGTCCCCAGAACCCTGCAGGGATTCTGGGCCACCCTTAAGTGGCCCAGAACCCTTGTAGTTCATCTGCTCACCACACAACATCACTAACTTACCAAACGATGTTAGAAATAAAAAAGGTCAATTTTGTTATTCAAGATCACCCTTATTTGGTTTACTTTGAACTGAAATCCCAACGATGATGCTTCACTAGAGTAGCATGATATGAAGTGATAAAAATTAGACGGGAAGCGTATGGTACCTATATTTCAATAACGAGACCACAAAATCCAAAGTAAATAGCCAACAATAATGCAATCGTGCATATCAACGGAACATTGAATAAATTCGTACACCCTACTGACAGCGCACCATAACACTCGTGGGCAGAAATTGAATACCGTCAGCACAAACAAACCAACTCAGGGTTGAAAGCAATGAGAAAAACGTCGCGTGAGCTCAGGCGCATATAAAACAAAAAAATGTTGACAATTGACCAAGGTTTTGTTATTAATTTACGCTGCACAGAATTAGAGTAAGTAAAATTAATCTAATCTAATAGGGCGATCAGTTTGAAAAATTAAAAAACAAAGAAAACGATAAACCAAATGTTCTTTCACTTGCCATCCAAGATCGTTGTTGGGCACTCTACAACTCTTGCCGTCACTCTGGTCATCTCACCAGGATTGCCCCAGGAGCTTCCAGTAGCTTGGTAAATTACTTGCACCAGGGAAAAAACCCTATAGGAAATAATATCCTGACAACTATCGTCTCCAATTACAGCTCAACTCCCCCCCATAATTAACTAAAATAACATATATGCCGTCCCAAACCATTTCATTGAGTTACCATTCCCAAGTAAACTCTTGTTAATCCCTTCAAACCGATGACAAGTTTCAAAAACCTAGCCATCCTAAATGAGTAGAATAAAAAAATATATATATAACGCCTGAGTGACCGGAATCCCCCAAAAAAATATTGAGGTGAGATAACCGGTATGTGCCCCCTTGACCCAATCAAAATAAATGACAACCGGTTATAACATCTCGAACCAATGAAATCCTCAGTTAATCCCAAAAAACTATATAGATTTACATACATAAGAACATGAGCCGTGAAACCAAAGCGATTTAGTTCCCAATAATCATTGAGGAAAATCGTATAGTGAGTTCAATTGAGTTGTATTGGGTTTCATTGAGTTGTATTGAGTTCCCTTGCGTCTCCTTGAGTTGCATTGAGTGCCCTCGAGTTTCATTGAGTTCTATTCAGTTAGATGGTGTTCAATAACGAAAAATTGAATCCATATCTACAAATTTCCAACACACTGAATATGATTCGCATCTTCGAAAACCTGATGATTCGAAACGTCTAGAATCTAATGATGACTTCGAAACGCCGAGAACCTGATAATGACTCGAAACGTAAAGAACTAATAACTATGAACTGAAGATGGTTCGAGCCATTGAGAACCTGATGAAGTGAAAAAGTGTCCGAGAACTCTCCTAGCTATACCTTGTAACGATATATCTGTTACATTTCATATTGATATGCTCAGAGATACAAAATAATTAAGAGTAGCTCAAGATATCTAATTAGCTCCAATCGACGAATCCCTATTGAAAATCTTAGCGCCATCTAACGGCGAATAGTCATTGCAGTTGAAAAGAAGATGAGCGACGCATAGATTCTGACAGAACGTAGGTATTAAAAGGGAGGCAGCGTGGCACTCTCGGCCCTTACCGATTGATCTGCGATCAAGCTATCTTGTGTTCTGAAACTTGTCAGCCATTGTAAAATGAAGTAGAATTTGTTCATGTTGAAATAAACAAAGAATTAGAGCATTTTCCTTTCTTCTGCGGAAGTAATTTCAAATCAGTGAGTTCCGAGTGATATCAAGGTATGTAAGAATGATTTTTTGACCAATTTTTTTTAAATATGTCACGTTCAGATATTTTTTCAACTAGAACGTGAAATATTTCTTCAGAAAGAATTAATTAATATCTGAACTCATCCATCCACGTTGTTCAGTAAACAGCGATTAGATTTATTGAGGTCAATCCGATAATTGTTAACAGTGCCGCACCCTATTTATTTTTCCAAATTAGTTCAGGCGGAATTATAAAAATCACATGTGATATATCTCTGACAAGAATTCATTGGGGTTTAAAGAGGGGTTTTCAAATATATGGTATCACCGTATTTGGATATCTTTTTGGTGCCAATCACAAGAAGTGTGATAAAGTTGAGTATTATATATTTTTCATGAGTTTTTGATATCTTTGGTATGTTTCTTATTGGGTGATAATTATCACAGAGCTGTGATTTTGCTTCTGACCTAGGTGAAGCGATTATTTATATATATATATATATATATATATATATATATATATATATATATATATATATATATATATATATATATATATATAT
This sequence comes from Gonioctena quinquepunctata, assembly GCA_018342105.1. Lineage (NCBI taxonomy): Eukaryota > Metazoa > Arthropoda > Insecta > Coleoptera > Chrysomelidae > Gonioctena > Gonioctena quinquepunctata. Next base: position 18,439 of record JAFIRS010002973.1, read on the forward strand.
ATATATGAAAGAGAGTAATATCGAGGGGACTGTTGAAAACAAAATGGAAGGAATTTAATGGACGTAGCCCTCAGAGAAAAGTGTTAACCGTAGACACGTGTTTCGGGCTCTCGGCCCTCATCAGTACGGTGAAGAAGTGCAAGGATGAACAACACTTGGTAGAAAACGACAAATCAACGGAGTCAACAAACAGAAGCCAAATGAGCGGCTGGCTTCTGTTTGTTGTCACAACCCTAATTTCGATAACACAAAAATTCTGGCACACGAAAACAACAAAGAGAAAAGAGTAATAAAAGAAATGATTTACATTAAAAAAAATCAAACGCTATGAATAATAGAACAGACATACATAACCTCAGCCAATTATACCACACAATACTATAAGACACAAATACCTCACATATACTCACTTGCATAGATAATCAGTAATATCAACAAACAAAAAGTATAAAAATAAATAAAATTAATACTCTTTCAACAAGTTCCCAACAACAATACGCATATCGCCCCCAAACTTCCCCACCCACTCAAGTAAGAATAGAAATCGACCCAACAGGTACACCAACAATTTTTACCGCAAAACAAAACCCCCATAAACACATTGATCTCTAGCTGTCGAATACACTGCCAATGCCACGTCGCTCTCGACATTGGGTTAGAATAAAACCATTAAAACCTTTAGAACTTACCACACTGAGGAACAGCAAATATAAATAATACAAAATGAGTCATCTTCACAATGATGATCGCCAAGGTACGTACAAACATCGTTTTTCTGCCACACCCTTTCCCCAGACTAAACATTTCTCTCTAGCACATGTCAACAACTATTATTTTCATTTTAACCATAACACAAAATGTTTTACTTTTCAGATGTCATTGTTAATTGCCAGAACAAAAAATTAAAAATTAATTATAAAAAAAAAAACCTACTGAAGATGCCTCCGGCCAGGGGCGAAACGTCTAGAATGATATGAGATAGTTTTATTTTTACACAAGAATCCCAAACCTAAGAACCTCCAACCAAAAATATATATACATATATATAAATATATATATATATATATATATATGTACATATTTAATATTTGGAGTTTGGAATTTTTATCATACTGAAGAGCTTTGTGAAGAAGTATTTGACGATTGGTCAAAGATGGTTCTTATAAACTTGCTCTGGATATCATCGAAATTGAAGGCATTTTTGTATATCAAATTCTGATTTTATTCTTAGTAAAATATAGTCTTGGCTGATCAAGATCAGAACAACTCATCTTTTATATAGAGCAAAAATCAATTTTTGTCTAAATCAAAAATGTAATCTTAATTCTGATGTGTATGCTCAATTAATTTTAAGCAATATTCTCTTGATGAGATTACACTCATTTGTAACAACTGTGCGTTGAGGAGTGCATTGAGAAATTCCAAATTCGAAGAAGTTAAATTCTTGTATATCAAATTCTGACACAAGCAATATTGTTTTTCATGTATTGCTGAGAAAATTCCATGGACAAGAAGCTGATGCTTGTATGTCCCAACGTTTAAGTGACTATTTGAAATTGTTTCTTTGAAAAAATTACCTTTTGGTTTTTTCTTACACAGCAATAAACTTTAAACATTGGTTTGGAAATTCATCGCTGAACTTGTCGAATTTTATCTTGAAGTATTTTATCTGTTTTTATTTTTCTGAATTGATATTTGCTTGCTATAGGGTATTTTGATATATATATATATATATATATATATATATATATATATATATATATTATTGATATTTTTATATTTGATATATTTTGACATTATTGCATTTATCTCCTGCAATGCTGAAACATCTCAATAAGGAAGTGGATGAAATGCTGGAAATGGCCATAATTCAACCTTCGCAGTCTCCATGGTGCAACCCTGTTTGGTTGGTGGAGAAACATTCTGGCGATTTTGGGGTTGTGTTGGATTCCAGAAAATTGAACTCTGTAACGATAGCGGATGCTTATCCAATGATTCTCTTGACTCAATATTGAGTAAGTTGAGAGATGCTAAGTTTCTTTCCTCGGTAGATTTGAGGAAGGCTATCCATCAAATTTGTTCAACGCTTTCCTCTCGTCCTAAGACAGCTCTTGCGATACACTATTTGAATATGTGCGCATGCCTTTTGGTCTTCCTTGCTCAAGTCAAACTATGTGCCATTTAATGGATTTAGTTATAGGTCCGTCCCTTGAACCTTATGTTTTTTACTATATTGATGATATTATTATTGAAACTCATATGGAAATTTTGCTTAATTTTGCTCAATTATGAGAAGTCTCAGTTTTGTAGACCATCCCTTAATTTTTTTGGTTATGTAGTTGAATGGATGATTCTAAAGTATCTGCAATTTTGAAATATGATAAACCCAAGACAACCACACAAATCAGGCGACTGGTTGGTATGGTTGGATATTATAGAAGGTTTCTCAATAATTTTTCTTCATTATGTAGTCCAATAACTGATCTTTTGAGAGGTCGAAAAAATGGGCAACCTATAGAATGGTCTGATGAAGCTGACAAAGCTTTTGAAGAAATACAAAAGTATTTAACCACCGCATCTGTGTTAAGCCAGTCCGGATTTTTCTCTTCTTTTCATTATATATTGTGATGCATCGAACACGGGCGTAGGTTCTGTTTTGTATCAAGAAACTGATGGGATTGAGCATCCTATGCTATAATAGCATATGCTTCTAAAACTTTGAATAAGTGTCAACGTAAATACGGCCATTGAAAACGAGCTGCTTGCAGTAATTTTTAGCATTGAAAAATTTAGGTGTTACATTGAAGGCACATATTTCAAAGTTATTACTGATTGTGCAAGTTCAGTTTGGCTAAATAACATGTTTAATCCTTCTGGAAGATTAGCCAGATGGGCAGTGAAGCTGTCATAGTTTTCATTTAATATTGAGCACAGGAAAGGCACACTAAATGTAGTGGCTGATGCCTTATCCAGGTCTCTAATTGAAGCATCTGTTCTGAATTCATCTACTCTAAATCCAGAAAAATGGTATAATGACATGTGTAAAAAGGTTGAGGAGAATCCAGGTAGCTATCCTTCTTTTAGAGTAGAACAAAACATACTGTATAAACATATTTTCAGTAAAGACATATTAATGGGGAATTTATCCGAGTGGAAAATTGTGGTACCTACAGCTAATAGATTAGAGTTGTTGGAAATGTTTCATGATGATGAAACGGCAGGACACCTGGGTATTGCTAAGACTTAGCGCGTATTCAGGATCTGTATTATTGGCCTGGTCTTTGAAAAAGTGTTTATAAGTATGTTAGGAAATGTTCTATTTGTGCTACTTGTAAATCATCAAATTTCCGGAAGGGTCTTACAAGAATATAAATTTTCCTTTTCAATTGAATCTGCTGACCTATTAGGACCCTATCCAAGGTCCAAACATGGAAATCAGTACCTATTGGTGGTTGTTGATTGGTTTACAAAATGCGTGCTAATACATCCACTAGTTAAAGCCACGTCTGAAGCCATTATAAAATTCTTGGAAAATCAAATTTTTCTTGTTTTAGGAGTACCTCAAATTTTTGCTTGTGACAATGGGTCAGTTTTCACTAGTAAGGAATTCAAATCTTTTATATCACAGTATAAGGTTCAGAAAACTTGGTATACAGCCAAATATCATCCTCAAATTGATGCCACTGAAAGGCAGAACAAAGTTATAGTAAGGCCGCAAGGTCATACATAAAAAAAAATCATAAGACTTGGGATCAGTCCATTTTTAAGATTGCACAAGCAATACGCACTTCATAGAGTGATGTTACGGGATATTCATCAGCATTTTCGACTTTTGGTAGAAATATACCTATTTCAGGTGATTATTATGGGCAAATAGCAGAAAATTCGAGAAATATAGTCAGTATAACTGAAAAAAATACAAGAATTGATGATCTTCAAGAATTACCAGAAATTTTCACAAAAGTCAGAGAGCGAATTCGTAAAGCTTATGACCAAAATACCAAGGTATATAATCTCCGGAAACGTGATACCAAATATAAAGTTGGTGATAGAGTACTAAAAAAGAACTATATATTCTCTAAAGCTGAAAACGCATTTTCTGCTAAACTTGCGCATAAATTCCTTCCTGGTATTGTAGATAAAGTAATATCTCCTTTAGTTTATTCATTGGAAAATGAGAATTGTGCTGACGTAGGTAACTGGCATGTAAAAGATTTAAAATCTGACCCAACTTTTCTTGATTCAGATGAGTCAGGATCAGAAACCTCTCAGAACTCTGAAGAAGACCTATGATTTTGTTTTTGGTTCATTTTTTTTAGCTGTGCAGTGGACGGCTTAAGAATATTGCTGCAGGGGCATTAACCATCCTGGCGGTAAAAGTCCGACCAAATGGCCACTTTGTCTTTTGACATTTTCTCTCTTTTGAGAAATTTATTTTTGGATATCTTGATGCTAGAACAAAGTTTTGTTGTTCAAACTTCATGAAATTAAGAGGAACGCAAATTTTATGGCCAATGTTTTTCAGGTGTAATTCAATATTCGGCGTGAGTATTAGTTCGGAAAGTAGTTGTTTCATGACTAATATAGCTTTAGAATTTGGAAAAATTCTTATTTTGGGGTGAAATTTGTGGTTTGGTTCAATTTCTTCAATGTTGTTCAATATTTGGCGTGAGTATTAGCTCGGAAAGTAGTTGTTTGTTGGGATATAATCGAGGCATAATTTCATTCAAGTAGAATATAGGTGCTGTTGGCTTGATTTCTTGAAGGTTTGCTAGACAATAATTTCGTTACGGCATAGGTGTTGGATATTTTTTTTTTCTTTTATTTTCTTGGGTTGAAAGAAGATAGAGTCAGTGCTAAGTTTCTAGCATATGATGAATCTCTTTGTTTTTTGGTAACCTTAAGAGTTTTTGATGTCACGTCAAGTGATGTCAAATCATTGAAGGTAGGTAGTAGTTTATGAGTAAGCGGGAGGGTTTTGAAATTTATTCCCACCCTCGTCTGTGTTCGAGCATCTAGTCCGGAGAATTATTTGTCTCAAACACATGAATCAGTTTTGAATTTTGCGATTAGATATTTTTTTGTCTGTAGGAGCCATATTGAATATTTTGATCAATTGTCTTGCTGGTGAGAGGGCTGATGTATGTATTGTCGGATGGTAAGATAATCCTTAGGGGAGAGCAGGTAGGATTCGTACAGAATGAGCATTCGTACAGTGGTCACATCAACACTATCCAACATGTTGACGCTTTCGTATTTGTGCGCATGACTCCTGCTCATACGCATAGGCTAACCACGGAGTGGGGCAGCAGTGCGGCTGCCGGCTTCGTTGAAGCGAGTTCATAAGTGTTTTTGCTCCGTGTAAGTAATTTTCTGATTCACCTTTGAATGAATTTATCTCTAATGAGTTTTGTCCAAATTGTCAAAGTAATTTATCATGGTTTATGAATAGATTCCTTAGCTTGTTATGTGAACATTCATTTTGGGATAACTTTAAGGATTATTTTTATTTTGAATTAATTTGTTGATTGTTTTGGTTGGGGTATCTTCGTATAGTTATGAGTAGGGTGGATTCGTACTGTACGAATGTACCCCGCTTGGGTCCAGAAAGTTTGTTCACCAAGAATATTATTATTACAGGACCATGCCACGAATATATGTAGAAAAGGGGACTAGAACGAGAGAGATAGACGAAGATGCAATGAAATCTGCGATGAGAGAAGTTTTAGATAAAACTTTATCTATTAGGAAATCCGCACAAAAATACGGCGTCAAACCGACAACTCTTCAAAGTCGCTTAACGAAGATTCATAAAACAGCTGCTGCCAAAAAGGAAGACAACATCCCAGTGCGTGTATTTAGTTCCAAGTTCACGTCGAATCAAGTGTTCACTACTGAAGAAGAGACTTTATTAAACAAGTACATCACGAACTGTTCCAAAATGCACTATGGATTGACAATTGTACTGGTGAGGAAACTGGCATATGAATTTGCAAAAGCGAATCAGCTGCGTTATCCATTAACCTGGGATCTTAATAGAATGGCAGAAAAAGAATGGCTGGACAGTTTCCGCAGGCGAAACGTAAATTTAAGCCTGAGAAAACCTAAAAACACCAGTGCAGCAAGATTTTATGGATTCAATAGGACAGCCGTAAGTGATTTCTACGAGAACCTGAAAAAGGTTTTGATAAAATATAAACTCACTGCAGATCGAATTTATAATTTTGATGAGTCAGGAATATCTACAGTACTGAGCACACCGAAGGTGTTGGCTGAAAAAAACCAAAAACAAATTGGTTAACTTGTTTCGGCAGAAAGAGGTGAACTAGTTACATTTGGAGGGATTATTTCAGCTAGTGGTAACACAATTCCGCCGCTATTCATCTTTCCCAAGGTACATTTCAAGGATCATTTTATGGCGGGTGCTCCGGAAGGCAGCCTGGGAGTGGCTAATAAGAGTGGCTGGATAAATTCTGGTATATTTCTGGAGGTGCTGAAACATATTCAAAAGAAAACATCTTGCTCTAAAGATAACCCTATTCTGATTCTGGTCGACAACCACGAAAGCCATGTCACAATAGAAGCAGTGGACTATGCTCGTGGTAACGGCATTATTTATCTGTCGTTCCCACCCCACACCGTCTCCAACCCTTAGATGTGGGAGTGTTTGGACCTTTTAATGCCAAGCTGAAGATAGCGTTTAATGATTGGCATGTGAATAACCCGGGGAAAACGCTTACTATATACAACATTCCGAAACTGGCAAAAATTGCCTATTTGGAGTCATTCAATTGCAAAAATATTGCAAGTGCTTTTGAAACTACTGGAATATGGCCATTCAATTAACTGACTTTTAGTGAAGAGGATTTTGCACCCGTGCAAGTTTACCATTCAGGTTCCCCAGCAGGCCCAGACGTCAACGTCCAACAAATCATACCTGAAAAAATAAATAATACTCAACAAGATCAACCACCGATATCAGCACCTGCACCAACCTCTTTGCTGTCACAGCCGTTGGATTCTCCATCTACGTCAGCTGTAGGATTAATGACGCCAGAAATTATCCGACCCTACCCTAAAGTGGATAGGAATGCGCTCAAAAAATCGAAGAAAGGAAAACTGCCAGGAAAATCAAGGATATACACAGATACTCCCGAAAAAAATAGACTTGAAGAAATAGAAAAAGCAAAAGAAACAAGAGCAAGAGAGAAAACAAAAAGCTAAGGAGATGAAGCAGATACAAATAGAGCAACTAAACCAAAGGGACAGATAAAAACTGTAAAGACTGATAGTGAGGATGAGACTAGCATAAGTTTAAGAGAAAGTTCTTGTTCTCCCATCGATGAGATGTCTGAGAGATCTGATATTGAGACCGAAACTCCAGTTATGACAGAAAATATGAAAGAAGAAAGCTTTGTACTGGTGAAGTTCGAAAAGAAAAAGACCGTTTTACATTATATTGGACAGGTGGTAACAAAATACAACTCCACTGAATACACAGTTTCATTTCTGAGAAAGAAGTCGGGTATCTGGAAATTTGTTTTTCCCAATACCAAAGATGAAGGAACAGTTTACATACAAACAGCTAAGGAGATGAAGCGTGCGTTGAATTTGCTACCAGATACAAATAGAGCAACTAAACCAAAGGGACAGATAAAAACTGTAGAGACTGATAGTGAGGATGAGACTAGCATAAGTTTAAGAGAAAGTTCTTGTTCTCCCATCGATGAGATGTCTGAGAGATCTGATATTGAGACCGAAACTCCAGTTATGACAGAAAATATGAAAGAAGAAAGCTTTGTACTGGTGAAGTTCGAAAAGAAAAAGACCGTTTTACATTATATTGGACAGGTGGTAACAAAATACAACTCCACTGAATACACAGTTTCATTTCTGAGAAAGAAGTCGGGTATCTGGAAATTTGTTTTTCCCAATACCAAAGATGAAGGAACAGTTTACATATCAGACGTGGTCTGTATACTGCCACAACCCAAATCTGCTTTTACAGCAAGAACAGCTAACATATTTAGCTTCGAAAAAGATCTCACTCTGTACAATGTGCAGTAATAGATTCATTCAATAAGATTTTAGCCTGTTACCCTAATAATAAATTTCAATGTTCCTTTAGGGACATAAGAAGAAAATTTTATTTTTTAGTTGTTTGTAAAACACAGTATTGTTAATTATTACTGTATTTAAGGCTGATTCTGTGTTAATTTTGATCTCAATAAATGTTTGTAATATGTATATATAATTTTTTATCGCTGTGTACGGAGGCTCCCCACTATGTACGAATGTGCCCACACTATGTACGAAGCTACCCCGAATGCGGGGTGCTTTCGTACATTTTCCTTTTTTTTTTTTAATCACCATAGCTTGGCCATGTTGTTTTATATTAACGCTGGACTACACTATTATTGAAGCCAGATATGTAGGTATTTGAGTAGCATTGAAATTATTTTGAAATAGAAATAAGTTTTTTTTTACAAGGCTTGGAGTAAAAAGTGTACGAATCCTACCTGCTCTCCCCTAATATTTACTTGGAGTACCTCCGAAGCTTTTTTTGTCTTGGTGTTAATGGCACTTTTCAGGTGTGGTGGAATCCTATATTTTCACTAAGACTGTTTTAGGAATCCTTTGAAAATTCCTAAAAAAATGGGTATATACCATTTTTGTTTGAGAGTTATTTTTGACTTTACTTTGGTTGTCTTTTTACATTATTGGGATTTGTTGGAGATTTATTCAGGGTGTTTATGTGCTTCTGAAGGAAATCAAAACACGAGACTTTCTTGTCTCTAGAGATTGTGCAATTTTGATTTCGTTGAGTTTCCTAGCATCCTCAGCTTAACCACATCTGATATTCTGAGTATTTTTGTGATGGATCCTAGTGGTGTGGACATTCAACTGAGGTATTGGTATAGAAAGTTATCTTTTAAATTCTGTTTGAGTTGTGGGAGAGTTATCTGGGTGTATTCAGAAATATTTTGTACCTTGATACTGTTGGTAAAACATATGAGTATTATCGAATAATTTGGGGAAAATATGAGGTTGGTCAAAACTTTTGGTTTGGCAAAATATTTTTTTTTTGCAAATTTAGTTGAGGTCCAAAATTGTGGTTTCTTCTGTTGATATGATGACTGGAGCGGTTAATTTATCTTTTAGTGTTGGTGTATTTTTGGATTCATATAATTTGAATGAAAATATATCTTATGTATTATGGTTGAACTAGAATTTTGCTGGAAAATTGCACTTAAGTTAAAAAACTCAGTTTACTTTTGACATATGTTCATATGTTGATCAAATCAGTTTATATTTTCAGAGTTTAAGTACTCAAATCATTAAATTATGTATGCATTCATATTGATTATTAATGTACATGTGTAGTACCTTCTCATGAGGGTTTAAGAGTTTGATTTATAAAAGTTAGTTATTACCTGTTTATTTTTGTGAGTTAAAGAACTCAAAATAATTTTGGTGTACATATATCTTTGTCATGGTGATGCATGGGTATAATATTTGGTGGGTTTAAGTACTCAAATTACCTTGTGCGTATGCATTTATCTTGTCATTGATATATGTGCATATTACTTTTTTATGGGAGCTTGAAAGCTCGTATCGTGTTGTATAGGTGCATTGGAGTTATTGGGTACTTCAAATGTTCCAGCAAAACAAGGGTCAATTTTTATGCTCCAGTAAATCTAGGTTCATTTTTGGACACTGTAAAAATTTTGGATTTAGACATACCTTACCGTAATTTGGGGTAACTTGAGACACTTTTTAACTTCAAAGTGAAGTTTACGACATACCTAGAATAACTGAATTTTAAAAAACCATTTCAAAACATTAGTCGTATAGGTAACAATGATAAGTTAATAGAATATTGCATTTTATTTTGTCATAAGTAGTTTTTTTTATTTTTTCAAGTGTGTCAAGTTACCCACTAGAATGGGGTAACTTGAGATAGCTGAATAAAATCAATGAACGTATCAAATTATGCGTTTTTAGGGTAACTTGGGACACTGATAATATAAATAGACAGTGTTATGTTAACGTGAGACTATGAAAATATTTTTGGGGTCAATAAAAAACACAAAGAACTCAAAAAATGTATTTAATGATGATTGATTATAGTAGTTTAGCTTTAGTTAATTGCTTTCATTTCTGGTACTGAAAAAATGCCTCTTTTATTCAGCGCTGTAGGAGGCTTAATGTCACCTACAATATCCTGCCAGCAGTAATACAGTTCATCCTTATGTTCGGGCCATTTCCAGTTTTCGAGTAATGTTTTAGTCATTGCACTTATTGTTGCGCCTTTATCGTCAAGCTTCTCAATGACCCCAGGATAAAAATTTGAATCACAACAAACTATAACAAAACTTCCAACCTGTTTATTTATTGTCTTCAATATTCTCGTCAATATTGTCTTCAATATTCATAATCTGTTTTGCTCGAAATCCCAGTCATCATCTGAACTGTCGTCAAGAACAACATCATTGCAACTGCCTTCGTCACTTTCACTAGACTCAAGTACTTTACGTGTCTTCTGCCTTTTCTTAGATAGTTTTCGTTTATTTATGACAGTTTGATCTTCCACTAATTGTTTCCTTGTCTTTTTTTCTTGCTTTGGGTTGTCTTCCAAAATAACGATATCCTTTTCATAGATTCCTCTACCAGCAGGAACATTTAATTTATTTTTTGTCTGTTTTCTTAAACCATCTGTCTCTTTCCTTCTACATTCTTCTAAATATTCTTGAAATGTAGTCACCCGGCAGTATTGTCATTTTCTTTGCCTTCTTCTACTGCCTTTTTACCTGGAAGTCTCTTCAATATCTCTTCTCGATTTAATGAATTAATCCTGCCCCTTTAAACTCATGAAGTTTTTTGAAATATTTTCCTTTCCCATTGCCTCCAGACATTTTTTTAACAAACGAGGAAATGTATCTTTTGGAATAGTTCCACGATTTTTTGATTTCCGTGAATCTAAACTTTCACGCCATTTAATTTTAAGTGGACGAAAAAATGCTACATCTAACGGCTGAGTGAGTCCAGTGCTGTTTGGAGGAAGTAGAATGAAGATAATGTTGTTTTTTTTACATTCTTTTATTATATATGGGGATATATGACTCGCTAAATTATCCCCAATCATAACTTTCTTCCCTTCTTTATCTTTCTTCGAGAAATAGGGCACAATCAATCTTAATTTCATCTATTACTGGATTTATAAATTTTAATTTTTTTATATCTTATTTTTAATTATAGTTGGGGGAATATTAGTACTATTTATTATATAACAAGAATTGCATCAAATGAAACATTTAAATTTTCATTTAAAACTATAATATTAATAATATTTATATTAATGATTTCTTTTATATTATTTTTCGAAACCAGTCTTCGAATATCTCCAAAGTGAACCATCCACTCTTATTCCTATTATAAACTGTCCCCTTAGGGCCATGTTCGGTCCAGGTATTATGAAGATTCTCAGCTTTATATGTTACATATGGGGGGAGAAGTGTGCCGTCCCCGGCTGCGGCAAACATTACAGAAGTGCTCGACTTTGAGGAGTCAATAATCCTTTCAGGATGTCGACACCCTCTTCTAACAACAACCTTTTTACGGCCAGGGTCGTCTGTAATATTTGTTTCGTCATAATTAATGACAGAATGAGAAAGAACTCCCTCCATTGACTGGTTTAACTCATCAAAGTACAGATTTATGGCGTTATGATCGACTTTGACTCGAGCTCTCTTTATGTTTTGGCACATTTTATGACTAATGTCAGTTTAAACTCCGAAAACCTTAAACCAGTTTATCTTCAAGTTTAAACCAAAGGTGGTGAAAAAGTCGTTTTATAAAAACACATAAGATTTTTATTTTCCATGTATATGAATGTCATCGTCACTTGGCCTTATGGTGTTTCGTTTCCTTCAAACCATACCTGAGGTAGGGTTTAAGGTTTAAACTCGATGACGTCACTCAAGAGTTTAAACTGACATTATAATATCGGGCCTTAAAGTGTTCTGGTGACGCTTCAAGAAATACCTAACAAAATCTGGACCTGGCATGTTGTTTTTAAATCTATAATAATTTCTTCCGGAACGGTCAAGGAAGGCTTTAACAATGAGTCTAATATTGTATAGTGAGGGGAAAGCCCCTCACCTGCTGAACATAGACACATTTAATGCATTTTGGTCAACTTCATTCAAAACAAATGGTCTGCCGACCTTTCCTGTGTTTTTACCTTTTATTGCTCTATTGATAGAGCATCGTGGTATACCAAACTGTTTTTCCGCTTTTCTCAAAGAAAGACCAGACCTGACAGCTTCCACTGCTTTAACAAGTTGCTCATTCGAGAAATTTCGGTATTTACGAGATCCCAAAACTTTTGAAAAACTGGTAAGTAGGTAGGTTGGTACCAAGATTTTATAGTACATAATTTGTAGTGGGGTAACTTGAGACAGTCATGAAAAACGTCGAACAATGCATGTAATACTCTTCCAGGCTTACTTGAGACAATTATATATCATTAATATGAATTCTTAAAATTATTTCACAAAAAAAAACTTCCGAAAATATATTACAAAAATAGTTCAGAACATATTTTACAGAACTAACATAATTTATCTCATAATAAATCCACATTAACACTAAAAATATGAAGACCCCTTTTTATGGAAGGTGTTTTCAAGACACTAATAATCTGTCCAAATTCCACCCTGTTCATATCAGCAACATCTGGGAAGACGAACATATTCTTCGATTCTTTATATCGCCTCAAACAGCTCACCGTGTAAGATTTCTTATTGAGTTTATCAATTTTTGCTACAAATTTCTTTGAGCACTCTTTTTTTGTTCCTGCATCATATAGAAACCGCACCACAATGATAAACCTTGCTTGAGGTCAGTGACCGTAGGTGAATGTTTTAGAATGGTTGTTTCATCATCAGAATTAGAATCGGCATCCCCATATCCACTAGGACCATCATTCTCACCTTCAAGTGTTTCTTTTTCAGTAGTAAGGTCTTCTAATCTTACTGCCGTTCCGGGCCTAACATTAAGTTTTTTTTTTCTTTCAGGAGTCGGTTGCTCTCTCACAGAAACATGTCTTTTGATAATGTCTTCGAAAGCGTTTTCCATATTCGGATTTCGATCCTCTTGATCTTCTGGAATAAAACCAGGCAGTCTCTTCAAAACTTGCAATCTATTGGTAGGGAAAGTTCCTGTGGCTCTAAATCCACTTTTGATATTCACAATGCTATTATTCTCCAAATTCTCTAACGTTTTCCTCAACAGCGTTGGGAATTGTGTTTTTGGAATGCAACCACGGTTTCTCATTTTCCATTCTGTGAGCACCTTGCGCCAGGCTGTTTTTAATGGTTTGAAAAAGGAAACGTCTAGTGGTACTGGTAGTTGTCGAAATATGCATTCATTTCTACCGCTGTTATTTCACTTCTTGATCTTTTCATATTTTGTGCCAATCTTACAGTTAGTTCATGATGTCTCTTCAAAAATGATTGTAACCAGTCATAACCTGGCAAATTTTCTTTGAAACGCCTTTCTTGTGAGCCCTTGCGATCCAGGTAACTTTTTACCATTATCCGTATTTCCATGTGTGAAGGGATAACCCCAATTCGCAGCTCTTTCTACTGCACTGACAATTGCATTCTCTTCATGTTCATTCAAAACCTTTTGTCTGCCAGGACATGAAGTCCCCGATATTTTCTGTTTAGAGTTGCTCTTGGTATTCCATATCGTTCTTCAGCCTCTCGAAGAAAAAATCTGCCTTCCACCACTTTTTCCAAGGCTTTTTGTAGATTATCATCTGTATAATCCATATATTTTCTGAAACCAAGTTGCCTTCTGTATTTCCGCGGCATGTCTCAATTTACCCTATAAAAGTAGAGTTTTTGAAAAATGTGTATATAACTTTTTTTGGACATTGTTTTGAGGTTAGATATGATATCATAGAAGATATATTGATCGACAAAGTGTATTTTAATTTTTGTGGATAGAGTGAGCTGTTTTCTCACCTCAATTCAGACAACTCCGATGATTTTAAAATTACAAAATATGCATATATATAGCAGCTGAGTTTTTGTAAAGAATACGTTAGCACTATCGCAAATACCTACTACATATCTTGTATCATATCTATGCAACACAGAATACATCAATATTAGTTGGATAAATATCTCCTAGAATAAGGCACTACCAGACCGATTTTGTTGAAATTGCAGTTTGTCTCAAGTTAGCCTTACTGTCTCAAGTAACCCCGTTTGACGGTATGTATGCAAAAATAACCAAAATACACGTCATGTTAATTCAGGTGACCCAAAACATAAATTCAGAAAAAGTAAAACAATTACCTTCCTCTATAACTATCAACTGTCCTCACTGGCTTCACTCGATTTGGTTTTATGTTTTCGCGATGTAGCTTTATTTTAATGCTTGGCACTGTATTTTCCGGAGTTTTTACTTGTCAAATTATTATTTCGTTCCGGAGTTTTGAAACAATATTTGGGGTACAATCTTAAGCGGGAGAATCTTTTGTTTAGTAACCTCAGGAGGATTAGGTTTGATTGATTTGCTTTGGAGTGATGACGATTTTCTTTAGCTATTGCGGAACTGACTCGGAACTTTGAGTATTTGATTTAATGGACATTTCTGTAGTATTCGGCTGTCGTAATCTATAATTTATAGCGTTTTTTTGTCGTTACAAATACACAAAAACAGTTTTATGATATTTCGTGGCACAATGCCAATAGGTGAGCTGTCAAAAGTTATACTTTTGTTTACCAAGAACTTTGTTTTTTCAGATACGCGTAACTAGGAGGTGACGATATATTAATAGCTATATCGAGAAAAATGTGATGTTTTATAGGACTTCTTAAGTGCCTTTACTTATCTTCAAATGATAAAATATTTATAATGGGCTTATTTTTCGATTAGCTTGGTAGTGTGGAGGATTTCTGACTTTATTATCGTTCCTAGTGAATTGGTTTTCTGGCTAGTTTCGTATTTATAATTTATTTTTCATTGTTTGAACTTCTTCTCCATTCATGGGGTATCGAAGCTTTCCTACAACAATTACTTGTTTTCAGATATTAATCATAAAATTATAATATAAGTTATGTAATGTATGAAATTTGACAGATTCAAAGTTAAAGTTTAGTGAAAAATGATTAACTTACCTTAGATAAGATAAAATATTTTAAATATTATCGGTTAATAACAACACCTTCCATACCTCTTGCGAACAAAACAATATCAACTGGGTTGCCAAAATTACGAACAATAATGGTGTCTGCAAATTTTTTCAAGTAACCCCATCTTCTCAAGTAACCCCATCTTCTCAAGTTACCCCAAATTACGGTACTTCAATTTTTTTGCCATGGACTCTTTGAAAATAAATTTCTGAGCACTTATATCTTTCATACCATCACTCAATGTTTTTTATTTGGGTAGTCATACGATTTAGAGCGGAATCAAATATTTTGATTCAACACTTCAAAATTTTCAAGGGACTCGGTTTTGTTGGGTGCGGGTATAGTTCAGCCTGGCTGTCAAAATTTTTTTTTTTTGGCGGGATCACTGGAAGGGAAATATTGGGGGGTCATGTTTGGCTGGTAGTGAGCCTACGGGCGATCATAACTTTAGGCCTTAAGTGGCGGCTGAATTTGGCTACTGTATTGACCTGAGCTCCTTTTGATTTGTCAGACTGAAGATTTGCTCGCAGTGGCAAATATGGGAACACTCCCGCACAATTTTGGCATTTTGTTTATGAACCCTATGTTCAATTTTAGTTTGGTAACACTGCAGTTACTCCAGTTGTTGGTGACAGCTGGTTAAATCAAATTGGTTGACCTTTATATTAATTTTTTTCTTCACCAGGTGTGTGCTGAATGATGGGTTCTTTGTCCAGATTCGGTGGGATCGGTAGTTGTCTCAAATAATCTGGAGACGTGTGGATATAGATATTCCTCACCGGCGCAGCAATAACATCTGGTAGCGACGAGGGCATCTTGGCTGGATTATTTGGGAGGGCTCCGATCGTATAGTTTCTTGACCTGGTTGTCGTCATTCATCACAACCTATTTTTTCCTTCACTCATTAGTCTGTTATGAATGCAGAGAGTTGAAGTTTCAGGTGGTAACAGTATAATTTGAATTTATTTCAATTTTTACCTTCACTCGTATAGTCTGCTACAGTTGCAGAGAGTTGAAGTTTAGTTGGTACATACCAAAATTTATTATTTTTGAATTTGTTCAAATTCTCTTTTTTCCTTATCTCATTTAGTTTGTCATGAGTACAACGAGTAGTAGCTTTGGAGTATAATTATTGGAACTTATATTTTTTTTTGAATTATTAGTACCTTTCACCCATTTAGCCTGTCAGTTATACAGGGGGAATAAAAAGTTTTAGCTTAGTAAATGTATTTTTGATATAAAAAATTGCATAGCACTGCTTTGAAATTTTTTCTGCGGAGAAAGGGGGATGTGTAACGATATATCTGTTACATTTCTTATTGATATGCTCAGAGATACAAAATAATTAAGAGTAGCTCAAGTTATCTTATTAGCTCCAATCGACGAATCCCTATTGAAAATCTCAGCGCCATCTAACAGCGAATAGTCATTGGAGTTGAAAAGATGAGCGACGCATAGATTCTGACAGAACGTAGATATTAAAAGGGAGGCAGCGTGGCACTCTTGGGCCTTACCGATTGATCTGAAACTTGTCAGCCATTGTACAATGAAGTAGAATTTGTTCATGTTAAAATAACCAATGATAAAATGCTGAGCATTTTCCTTCCTTCTGCGAAAGTAATTTCAAATCAGTGAGTTCCGAGTGATATCAAGGTGTGTAAGAATTATTTTTTTACCAATTTTTTTCAAATATGTCACGTTCTGATATTTTTTTTAAGGAGAACGTGAAATATTTCTTCAGAAAGAATTAATTAATATCTGGACTCATCCATCCACGTTGTTCAGTAAACAGCGATTAGATTTATTTAGGTCAATCCGATAATTGATTACAGTGCCGCACCCAATTTATTTTTCCAAATTAGTTCAGGCGGAATTATAAAAATCACATGTGATATATCTCTGACAAGGCTTCATTGGGGTTTAAAGAGGGTTTTTCATGTATAAGGTATCACCGTATTTGGATATATTTTTGGTGTCAATCACAAGAAGTGTGATATAGTTGAGTATTATATATTTTTCATGAGTTTTTGGATATATCTTTGGTATGTTTCTTATTGGGTGATAATTATCACAGAGCTGTGATTTTGCTTCTGACCTAGGTGAAGCGATTATTTATATATATATTGTTATGTTATGTTATGCCGTGTAAATTTTAAAAGAAAAAAAAACCACAAAAAGAATAAATAATAAATAATTATCAATTTAAATTTTAAATTTTAAAATTAATTTTTATACACTATCAAAATTATTATAACTCATAATTGCTCAAAAGACAACTAAAAGTCAAGATTTACAAAATTATCATGAATAAAAAGTAATCAACACATTTATAAACTTGAAACACTCTGTACATGAAATTGTAGCAAACTAAAAGTTAGCCAATGAGAGAACAGCAAACGTCTTTATGAAAGATAGCCAATCAGAGAAGCGATGATCAAATGAAAAGTTGGAGATTGTGAGAGAATGGCAAAGAGAAGGTATCATAAGCAATTATTATTCAAACTTGTAATTAATGATAAGAATGGGAATTTAATTGTGTGTATAAATTGTGCAACATTAATATAAACAGTGCAAAGTGACAATTTGGTGCGCGAATTCGAAATTTCAAATGGAACAACAACAAGGGCAAGATGTTGCGAAGCGACGGAAAAACAAAGCTTCGAGGAGATCGAAAATATTTTCCAAAGCGGAAGCACGCACAAAATTTCACTAAAAGAAAAATGGAATAATTCCATCATTTGCTCAACAAAACAAGATTACCTTAATGATATCATATATCCACGATTCCAAAAGCTGAGTCCCGCATCGATACGTTCCTGACACATGGTTTTTGCAGTCCCAACGAAGGCTGGAGAGAGGAGACTTCCTGTTTTTATGGTATAGTTGTGAACACCAACAGTTCCAACCAGGTATAAAACCTTTAATAGTGCTTTCCCGGTCCTGAACTATTTCACAAATAACATTTTTCACAATCAATGAACTCTATGTCACTTTCTTATGAACAATAACAGAAAATTACTCTCACAGAGACAGTGAGGTTCTGTTTATCTATCCATGATATGCATTTTATGAGTATCCGTGAATAATTGTTTGATTCACTCTAGCATAAGTTATTTCTCGTAGGCCAGGTATTTTTAAGTCTTCCTGAATAAAGAAGATAATTGTTTTTGATATTTGGTTTGTTTATTTTCTCACAATGATCAACTAACATAACTAAGATCATTCAGTAAACTGAAGTTAGCCACCAGTGGCCAAATTCCTTTTGAACCGACTATATGAGACAAGGGCGTACCGACTGTTGTTAGCTGTGGCGAAGAAAATAATAATTGTTGGTAGCGTGACGAGAGAACAGTGACGTTCGCTGACAATTATTATTACAGGGTCAGAAATATCTAATTTATATCATATAAATTTGGCTCTCAAAGAATACCAAAAATAATTAGCTATCTTCATTTTAAGTTAACAATTTATAGATTTTTCAAAATATCAAACCATATCAATTGGCGCCCAACGTGGGGCAAGTAAAGGCAATATATCATTTCATAATATTTATTGAGAAAAAGGCGGAAAAGGCAAGAAAAGGAAATATAATATTTCTAGGCAGAGTAAGGGCAAGTAAAGGAAAAATATTCTATCTCAATAACACTGGGTGAACATTAGCAATTGGTATTTCGAAGTAAGGCTAAATATTTGTGAATAAAAAATGGATTTGAGAGATGGTAAGAAAGTTGGTTGGAAGAAGGTGCAGAAGGTAGAGATAGGGGTGATCAGGAAGAAGGAGAGAGTAGTAATGTGAGAGAGATAGAAATAAAAAGTGAAAGAATAGAATGGGAGAGTCATTTTCAGAAAATGATGGAATACATGAAAGGTATGGATGAAAAAACAGAAAAAAATATGGCAGGTATGGAAGGTAGATTGAAAAATGATATGAATGAAATGAAAGAAAATTCAGAAAGTTTGAAAAATGAAATAAAAGAAAGTATGAAAGAAGATTTAAAAGAAAATTCAGCAAGAATGGAAGAGAAAATAGAAAGAATGAAAGATGAAATAATAGAAAATATGGGAAAATGTTTCAAAGAAAATACAGAAGGAATAGGTAAACCATTAGAAACAGATAATGAGCAAAATAAAATTCAGGAATTAGTTATACAAAAAACGATGTAAGTAACAATTTATTAGGAAAATATGATAAACAAATGCAAAATATAAAAAAGAATTTCGATCTCCAAAATAATGAGTTTATACATAATATAAATGTGAATAATAAAAATTTTCAGATGCAAAAAGGTAAAGTAAATAATAAAGAAACAAAAATTAAAATATATGACAGAAACATGGTGAAGATGAATTTTGAGTTACAAAAAGGGAACGAAAATGATAAAAATAATAATGAAAGTGAATGACATGAACGTGGCTAACAAAAATCTTGAGTTAAAAATAGGGAACATAAATAATAAAAATGAAAATTTAGGAATTAATAAATTGTAGGTTAACAAATTTGATAGGCAAGTTAAGGAATAAAAAATTGGAAAAAGGTTAAAAAAATAATTTAATAGATAGGAATGATTTCAGAAACACTTGAATAAAATAAGATGAAAAACAAACGTAAAGAAAAAAATAAATCAATGAGAGAGAATATTGTAGGAAACAGAACAAAGCATAAATATTTCAAGAAAGGAAAAATATTGAATAACAATCATAATGATGATAAAGGTATATTAATAAATACAATGAAGGTATATTAATAAATAAAATGACGGTATATTAATTAATTATAAATAAAAATAATATGTTAATTATGTATGAAAAATGATAAAGCAAAAGAGTATGTACACAAAATAAAAGTAAATAATATGAGAGATTCAGATAAATAAAATATCCAATTCAATATAAATATAAAGAACAACTGAAGGAAGAGATAGGAAAAATAATAAAACAAAGTATAATTGAAAGAAGTACCAATAATCATAAAAATCTATTTGATAATTGAAAATAATATCAGTATAAAGTATAAAATGAAAGTAAGATAATAATAAAATATAAAATATCAGATATGATAATATCTTGAAAAGTTTTCTCTCTTGATCCGAAAAGAAGTCCAAGTCAAGTTTTTCTGAAACAAAATAATATAGTACTAATCGTTAAAGTTGTAGAACTTGTTTTTCTTGAAGTCCAGCTCAAGAAGTTTTCTGAAAGTAGAAATTAGTATGAGTTAAAGTAAAATAAAAAAAAATATAAATAAAGAAATTGATATTCAAAGTTTTCTAACTAGTAGAAAATTGTTGAATATAAATTTAGGAATGTTGTTATGTTATGCCAGTTGTAAATTTTAAAAGAAAAAAAAACACAAAAAGAATAAATAATAATCAATTTCAAGAGTTTGTTGTAAATAGCTTTTAAAATTCAATGTATTTTATGAGCCTAGGTATGATATGGATAGATAAAAATGTCAAAGTGCTATAAAACAGTCAATTATATACACTATCAAAATTATTATAACTCATAATTGCTCAAAAGGCAACTAAAAGTCAAGATTTACAAAATTATCATGAATAAAAAGTAATCAACACATTTATAAACTTGAAACACTGTACATGAAATTGTAGCAAAAGTTAGCCAATGAGAGAACAGCAAACGTCTTTATGAAAGATAGCCAATCAGAGAAGCGATGATCAAATGAAAAGTTGGAGATTGTGAGAGAATGGCAAAGAGAAGGTATCATAAGCAATTATTATTCAAACTTGTAATTAATGATAAGAATGGGAATTTAATTGTGTGTATAAATTGTGCAACATTAATATAAACAGTGCAAAGTGACAATTTGGTGCGCGAATTCGAAATTTCAAATGGAACAACAACAAGGGCAAGATGTTCTGAAGCGAGGAAAAACAAAGCCGAGGAGATCGAAAATATTTTCCAAAGCGAAGCACGCACAAAATTTCACTAAAAGAAAAATGGAATAATTCCATCATTTGCTTAACAAAACAAGATTACCTTAATGATATCATATATCCACGATTCCAAAGCTGAGTCCCGCATCGATACGTTCCTGACACATGGTTTTGCAGTCCTAACGAAGGCTGGAGAGAGGAGACTTCCTGTTTTTATGGTATAGTTGTGAACACCAACAGTTCCAACCAGGTATAAAACCTTTAATAGTGCTTTCCCGGTCCTGAACTATTTCACAAATAACATTTTTCACAATCGATGAACTCTATGTCACTTTCTCATGAACAATAACAGAAAATTACTCTCACAGAGAAAGTGAGGTTCTGTTTATCTATAATCATGGGAGATTTTAATGTACATAACGCTGCCTGGCTCAAATTCTCTAACAAAACAGATGATGCAGGTCGTCAAGCCGAGGCCTTCGCCATCACTCATGGCCTAGAACAACTGGTCGAGCTACCAACCCGCATCCCTGATGTCAACAACCAGTCTGCCAATACACTAGATCTTTTCCTCACCACCAATCCTGACCCGTATAGAATAGAAGTTTGTGCCCCACTTGGAAACTCTGACCACACCCTCATCTCCACAACATGCTCTTTCCATTTACCATCGAGCTGCACAATACCACCCCGTCTCATGTGGCATTACAATTCGGCCGACTGGGAAGGTCTTCGTATGTTTTTCTCAGCGTTTCCATGGAAGAGAGTTTGTTTCTCTTCAGTAGATCCAACACGATGTGCTGAGACAATTTCTGAAATCATCATGTTGGGGATGCAAACTTACATACCGAATACCGAAAGAAGAACATCATCCGATAAGACCTGGTTTAACAGAAACTGCTCTAGAGCTGTGGCTTCCAAACAGGCAGCATACCATCGATGGCTAAAAAATCCGGGCCCTGAGACCGAGCAGCATATGTCGAGGCTAGAGGCATGTAAAGAGACAATAGAAGCTCAAAAGATGCCCACAAAGCCAAAATAAGATCAAAACTTGCTGAATGTCCTAACGGATCCCGTTCATTTTGGTCTTTCGCCAAAGCTGTGGGAAGAAATTTCACTTCCAGCTCATTTCCTCCCCTAACCAAAGAAGATGGAACACTAGCCCACTGCCAGGAAAAAGCCAATATCTTTGCGCACCTATTTGCTGGAAATTCCACTCTGGATTCATCGGGAAAACAACCCCGAACATTACACCTATTGACAGTCACATGCCGAGATCACCTTTCGCCAACGACTATCAGAAAGATTTTGCTGGGTCTCAACACCAACAAAGCCTGTGGATCTGACGGAATCCGCCGATTGTTCTCAAGAAATGTGCCCCGAACTAACACCTGTTCTTTGCAAGTTGTTCAACCACTCTTACAATATGGGGATATTTCCGTCCAATTGGAAAATTGCAAGAGTACAGCCAGTCCCTAAAAGGCAAAAGGCCCTACCTAGCAACTACAGACCTATCGCACTGCTATCTATTATTTCAAAGGTCATGGAAAAAGCCATCAACATCGAGCTCATGAAATATCTGGAAGACTCAGGAATTGTCAACGATAGGCAATATGGCTTCCGCCATCAGAGATCAACTGGTGACCTGCTACCACGTCTCACATATATGGCAGCTATCTATTGAAAAGCATGGAGAAACTTTAGCTGTGGCATTAGATATCTCCAAGGCGTTCGATCGAGTTTGGCACCAGGGACTCCTCGCCAAGCTTCCGTCTTATGGCTTGCCCCTCAGCTGTGTTCTCTGCTTGCTAGTTTTCTCTCAAACAGGTCTCTCCATGTAGTGGTCGATGGAGTTTCATCTGACACTCTACTCATAAATGCTGGTGTTCGCAAGGATCCATTCTCCACCAACACTATTTCTACTTCACATCAGCGACCTGTTGAAAGCAACTTCATGTCCAGTACACAGCTTTGCCGATGATAGTACCCTCCATACGCTTTCTCTTCCAGGGCCCCTATATCAGCCCGTGAAACCAGAAATGAGCGAGGAAGAAATGTTAATAATATAAATATGGACTTGGCAGCAATTCTCGAATGGGGATCTGATAACTTGGTAGAATTCAATGCAAACAAAACACAAGCATGTCTTTTCTCTAGAAAAGCCGATCTCACTATTGCCTAACTAACTTTGTCAGGAGTAACCATACCACTGAAGCCATCCATATCGATGCTTGGTATTACTATCAGCAATAACCTTTCCTGGGAAAATCACGTGAGGTCCATTGCCAAAAGTACATCACAAAAAATTGGATTTCTGTTTTGTGCCAAGAGCTGATTTCACCCCCAGTACAGCTGCTTATGATCTATAAGGCACAGATCCGACCTGTCCTGGAATACTGTTCCCATATTTGGAGTGCGGCACCTAAACATATCCTGAGGCTATTGGATTCTGTCCAAAAGGGCAATTGCTCGTCGGTGATGCCGCTTACAAACTCGCTCACTTGTCTGGAACACCGTAGAAAAGTTGGCGATTTGTCTCTATTTTATAGATATTTTCATGGGCGATGCTCTTCTGAAATATCAACAATCGTTCCTGCTTTGGCAGTCTCTTCGAGATTAACCCGTCAAGTTCAGTCATCACACCCTTCGTGGTCACTTTGGAAACCTGCAGAACATCACTTTCCAAGACTCGTTCATCCAACGAACAGCGAGGCTTTGGAACTCATTGCCTAGGGAGGTGTTCCCGAGGCATACAACCTTCAGAAATTTAAGAAGAACACCAACTCCTACCTTCTTTCCCTAGGTTCCACGATGTTCTCTGAACATTACAGGATATCCCTTTTCGTGGGAACAGAAAAAAAAAAAAAAAAAAAAAAAAAAAATCTATCCATATGCATTTTATGAGTATCCGTGAATAATTGTTTGATTCACTCTAGCATAAGTTATTTCTCGTAGGCCAGGTATTTTTAAGTCTTCCTGAATAAAGGAGATAATTGTTTTTGATATTTGGTTTGTTTATTTTCTCACAATGATCAACTAACATAACTAAGATCATTCAGTAAACTGAAGTTAGCCACCAGTGGCCAAATTCCTTTTGAACCGACTATATGAGACAAGGTACTAACTATCTTCATTTTAAGTCAACAGAAGAAAATAATAATTGTTGGTAGCGTGGAGAGAACAGTGACGTTCGCTGACAATTATTATTACAGGGTCAGAAATATCTATTTATATCATATAAATTTGGCTCTCAAAGAATACCAAAATTAATTAGCTATCTTCATTTTAAGTCAACAATTTATAGATTTTTCAAAATATCAAACCATATCTATATATATATATATATATATATATATATATATATATGTACATATCGAATATTTAGAGTTTGGAATTTTTATCGTACTGAAGAGCTTTGTAAAGAAGTATTTGACGATTGGTCGAAGATGGTTCTTATAAACTTGATCTGGATATCATTGAAATTGAAGTCATTTTTGTATATCAAATTCTTATTTTATTCTTAGTAAAATATAGTCTTGGCTGATCAAGATCAGAACAACTTATCTTTTCTTTATATAGAGCAAAAATCAATTTTTGTCTAAATCAAAAATGTAATCTTAATTCTTCAATTTCAGTATTGAATAGTACTGACAAATCACAGCACAAGCTGATTTGTATGCTCAATTAATTTTAAGCAATAATCTCTTGATGAGATTACACTCATTTGTAACAACTGTATGTTGAGGAGTGCATTGAGAAATTCCAAATTACAATAAGTTAAATTCTCGTATATCAAATTCTGACACAAGCAATATTGTTATTCATGTTGTATCGCTGAGAAAATTCCATGGACAAGAAGCTGATGCCTGTATGTTCCACCTGATCGGTCGCCCAGCAGCCATAGGTACCCCCTGATTGCAAGCCATACGACTACGTGAAGTCTAGCTACGAGCTACACATAACACAATCAGAGGTATATCGTCATCGATAAAACCGACAGGTTCAGCAACCAAAAGCAATATTTCTTATTTTTTTTTTTGAAACAAAAAAATTGTCATACATCAGATACATGATACAGATTTGTTATGCAACAGAAACTTATGTATATGTATTTTTTTGTAAATAGACTAATATAAGTTTGGTATTTGTTTTATTGTTGTAGTTATATACAGAAGGAAACATTATTTGATTTAAAATAATTATTGAATAGGAAATTTGAATTTTTATCCTAATTTAACAAAAACATTCTGGCGTCTATTCAAATTTATAATTTCTTAAACCTTTGCTTGAAACATAAATAAATTTGAAAACAGCAAGGCGGTCCAAAGAACTCCACACCGCTCTCCATTGAATAGTCTGGGCATTCTATTACAATAATTAACTTGTTTTACATTATAACCTACTCACGTATCTCTAGATGTGATAAATGAATGTCAGGAGAACCACCAAATAGTACAGGTCTCACACAACCTTTGGATGATTATTTCAGTCAATGTTGCAAGGTGTGGGGATAAGTCCTCACTTGTAGAGAATTTTGGCCTTATGTGGGATTTAAGTGGGGAATTTTGAAAAAGGAGGAATTTGTGGGAATTTTCGACATTTTTCGTCTTTTATCGAATTTCATCTGTCATCTGTCTAGCTAAATGCTTGAACAAAACAAAAACAGAAGATAATTTGAATTTGAAAGGAGAAGAAAGATTTTTTTTTTATTGTAAATAGACATTCTGTTTTGTTGGTTGAGTTTTTATTAATGTTATGTTTTCAGAGAAGAGGAATTATTTTTTATTTTACAAATTATTTATTATATCGGTTCTGACTAATGAATTATTTCATTTTTCTATCCTTAATAATCCTTAGCCAAACTGTATGCTACTTTTTCTATCCTAATAAACTGATGATTCTCAATTGAATTATGCCACAATTCAAATTTCCCGCCAAACTTTATGTTTTTTTTTACTAAAATCAATAACAAGAAATTCAAATACATTATTCAATAAGTATGGGACATAAAAAATAAGACTAAATGACATAATTTAGTGATAAGATAGGCAAAACGGAAAATGCGGATTTTTCTTCGAAAGTGAGGATTTTTTATGCTTGGTCGTGGGGATTTTTCAGATTCCAACCTGGCAACACTGATTTCAGTCAGGTAACGCATACATTATTCATTGTCTGCTTGACCCACCCTGTACTGATGAGGGGCAAATATCCCGAAACCGGTCTACAGATGGTCAGCCTGAGTGAAGTGGTTAATATTGATCCAATTCGCAACAAATATTTGCAAGGTACCTTATAGAACTTTGCACGTCCATCGGATGTCATTCAACGTCCGTCGAGACAGTAGCCAGGGTAATAGCTGTTTCTTTATGGATATGCGAACAACATACACCTATTGTATAGGTTTTTGTAGTCAGCTGTCTTGAGGAACAAGACATTGTTCATTTTCAATGAACTATATATATTCCCTTAATGATTCTAACAAAGCTTATGATTACTTTATTAAGACACTAATACAAATACTGAATATTATTACTCCTGTTAAAAACCTCAAGACAAATCATGGAGCTAATAGATACTGGATAACTAAAGGAATACGAATTTCAAGTAAGCAAAAACGAGTTACTTATGTATAAACAAATGCGAAATGGGAGCACATCAATTAATATTTATAAAACATACAGTAAGATTTTGAAAAAAATTATAAAGCCAAAAAATATAATACCGAATATATTGAACATTAAAAAACCAAAGCAGTATGGAATCTTGTAAAAACATTGACTGGCAACGAAAAAATACAAAATAATTCTATCCTAGAAAATGTTACCACTCAAAAGGCTAACGAAATAGCAACGCTCAAAGAAGCAAATACATTATTTGTGAGTAGTGGTCAAAATGGAATACATGCAAAAAATGACACAACATTATTGTTGAACCAGAGTATAATTTTGATGGCAACAAATCCCCAGAGATTCTTGATGTCATAAAATCTTTGAAAAATACCAACGCAGCGGGTGACGATGAAATTCTGATCAAACTGTTAAAAACCTGGTCTCAAGAATTATGTGAGCCCCTAGCTTATCTGATGAATATTTCAATGTCAAATGGGACTTTTACAGACAAACGTGTAATTGCAAATGTGAAAGCTCTATATTCAAAAAAGGAAACAAAACTGACATCAATAATTACGGACCAATTGTACTCTTATCAAACATAAGCAATTTTATTTTTTTATGGCAGGCTCATTAATTTTTGGAATATCATAATTTACTTAGTGACCCAAAATGGATTTAGAAAGAAAAAATCGACCATCGGTGCAAATTATCAGGCATTATGTAAAATAATTAGCTCCCTTAACACCAAGAAAGTCACAACAGCAGTGAACTTGGACTTGTCAAAAGCATTCGATAGTGTAGAACATGAAACGTTATATTACAAAGTTGTCAGTCTATTGCATTAGGGGTATACCACTCAAACTAATTTCTTCATATCTAGAGAATAGACAATCTGTCATTGAAGTGAATACTTCTGGTGAACTCTTGAAGTCTGAAAGAATTAATATAGTTAAAGGTGTGCCACAGGGTTCAGTGCTAGGGCCATTGTTATATATACTGCACACTAATGATCTTACGGAAGTCACAACAGAAACACTCGTGCAGTATACAGATGACTGCTCTTTAATATTCAGCTCAGACACTCAACAATCACTACAGAACAATATTTTCTCAACATTAAATGCATTATTTCACTGACAATATAATCTCAAATTGAATAGCGATAAAACTCAATAATAAGCTTATCTCGAAATAATCGCAGTAACTTAACTACACCAATGATGGGCCTACTTAACTTAGACACTGTCTCAACAATATCTTTTCTTGGTATTACAATAGATGGACTGGAAAAATCACATTGACAATCTTGCCATGAATGTATCAAGATATTGTTATGCATTCAAAATTATATCCAGAAATATATCTATAGATGCAGCAATCTTAGCATATATCGATTTGTTGAAAATATAAACAGGATGTTCATAAAATCAGATGTGGAATCATCTGCGAATGAAAGATAAACCTTAGTCACTATCTTCCATCGTCAAGATAACCTCTTGTGGGGTATTCATGTTGAAAAGGAAAACATTCTCAATTGAATATTGATAGAAATATTTTTCTGTGAACTGAAAAATCCACGATTAAAATGATGTTATTTTTTGTGAATGTCTAACAGAAAACAACTACTTCCCCGGCTAAAGCCACGCTGGACATTGAACTACATCTGATAGATATTCTGAAAAGCCCTAACTCAAAAATAACTTCATTTTAATTGTGGATTTTTCAGTTCACAGAAAAATCTTTCTATCAATATTCAATTGAGAATGTTTCCCTTTTCTTAGCATATAATTATTATATCCAGAGTCGCATAAGATATGGTTTAATATTTTGGGGTATGTCGACTGCTGTGAATAAAATTTGTATATTACAAAAACGCTGCCTATTTTCAATATATCACGAATTGAGAGCTGTAAACCACTCTTTATAGACAAGAAAATACTAACTATAACATGTCTTTTCATCTACGAAAATCTCCTACTCCTCACTGATCAAATCAGAACCTATACATACAATACAAGGAACAGAAATGATTTGTTGAATATAAAAACTAGCCTCTCATATATTCAGAGAAATGTTCCTATCTCGATCATGGGTATATAGAATAAGCTTTCAAAATCATTGAAACTTGTTACCCAGCAAAAAATTTAAGGAAAGCTTCAAAACTATTCTGATTTCCAAGTCTATACAATTGAAGAATATCAAAATGACAATTTTCAATCCTTGACTGTGACTGTTTAATTTAACGACTATGTTGTTGATTTACTATCAGACTACTACTATGTAGACTAATACATCACATCCTAGGGCCTATATGTTTTCTTGTTTTTGTATTGTAATGTTTGTCTATTTATTATCTATTTGTTGTCTATTTATATAATTTATAATATCATCTATTTATTATTTGTCTATTTCCCACGTAGCCAGCGTACATCAAAATGACGTTAGTTAGTGGTGATATTTTAGTCAGTTACGTCATAATACCGAAAATTGACGTGATTTTGACACCCACTTCCAGACGTCCGAATGATTTGAAATTTGGCAGGTGTTCACAATTTCAATGCATTCTAATCGGGTCAGAAATCATGGTTTTTTTTACTTGTTCATTTGAAATTTAGCACAATTGCAAAAATCGAGAACGATCATCAAATAACGTTCCAAGTCGGGTTCTGACTTTTTTCATTCACGTCAGATTAACACAAAATAATGCACACGTAAGACTAAAAAGAATAAAATAAAATAATAGTTTAAAAACTAAACAACACGCTTTGCTTTGAACATGGATTAAAAAATATCATCATAAGTTGTCTTGAGCCTTGAACGATAAGTATTCTAAAGTTAGTAATATAATCATATAGGTTCCCACGCACCCACGCCTTTTTTACATTGGAGTAATTACATTAAAAATTATTTTTAACTTTTCAATCCATATTCAAAGTAAAGCGTGTTCTTTAGTTTTTAAAACTATAATTTTATTTAATTTATTTCAGGAGATACATTTTTATTACCATACTTTTCTCCAGTAATAAATTTGCTGTTATAGATATATAATCAATATAACTCTTATTTGTAGTGTCTGTAAGAAATAATCCACTGATTCAACACCAACCTTGGATGAAGTTGAAAACATCATAAAATGTTGGCTCCGTTCAGCTAGTGATAGAGAAGAGGGACGTGCTAGATAATTTTCAAGGAAATAATTTAAATTTTGTATAGCTTACCTATATGAATTTACCTTATGTTTTTATTTACTCCACTGTTATATTTTTAATTTATTCGATGTATTGTAGTTTTAGATTTGACCATTCCCATTGAGTTTAATTTATTTTTGAGAATAAGTGCCTCATGCCTATTTATGTTTAATCAGAAATGACAAAATATCTGTTCTTTCTAATGTTGCTATTTTTTATCCTAAAGAGTTATCTTTTTATTTTTGTTTCATGTTGTTTTATTTTTTATTAAAATGTTTATGAATATTGGAATTTTAATTCAACTACTTTCTTTTACTTTTCAGCTTTCAATGTTGGTTTCATGATTAATGGTGAGAATGTTATTCAAAAAAATTATCCAACTACTTCTTTGTTCAGTGAAGCTACTTTTGGTTCATGCAAAAATAATAATAATTTATTTAATCAATTTTGACAGAAATCCAGAAAATTGCTGTTATTCAACTTCTATATATATATAAATTACTTAAGATTTACCATAATGTATGAATTTGAATATTTCAATTATATATTTCTATACAAAAAAATATCCTGGGATTTCAACACCCAACCAAATCAATTCACCGGCGACGGCCCTTGAAAATATGTTTGCATAATCAATATAAACTATAAAGCGGGCAATTAAATGTAACTCTAATGTTCCCATAGT
This sequence comes from Gonioctena quinquepunctata, assembly GCA_018342105.1. Lineage (NCBI taxonomy): Eukaryota > Metazoa > Arthropoda > Insecta > Coleoptera > Chrysomelidae > Gonioctena > Gonioctena quinquepunctata. Next base: position 49,024 of record JAFIRS010002973.1, read on the forward strand.
TGTTCCATTAATGCATTCAGTATAAGTGCCTGCTTCTGTCTTCCAAAGGCCCTGCAACGTATTGAACGGCAGACTGAAGGCCTAAAAAAGGCAGTTAGCTGTCGGCCGCCTGGACACGGGCTAGCCAGCCTAATTTAGTTGTACATTTAAGGACCGCTGATATCTTTCATCTGCATGATATATTTCGCCTTTGAAGGGCCGTAAGAATCGTGTTTGCTGGGATAGGACATTACCACAGAGAATCATGAAAATGAAGACTGAATTATATATTATATTGATATTATATAAAATCTTTTGATATGGAGTAATATATATATATATATATATATATATATATATATATTGTAGTACTATATTAGAAAGTTTATGTCCTTCATATGACCCCAGACGACCTAATAATAATATTCAATCCAACCCTTCTGCGACTGTCTTATATAAGTCTATATTGGCAAGTCATTAACTACTTTATAACGTCGATGTGACTTCGTGTGGCTTTTTGTCGTGTTTGCATACATACCGACGTCTGAGCATATTACAAGGCATAAGTGACGGACTTTTGCAAAAGGTCTTGTATAACCGAATTATGACCTCTGTGTGCTACTTGGGGGCTTTGAGCACTATCAATGTCAACTATTCATGTCATCAGATATGAAGTGAAGCCTCAAAATCAATGTAATTGGCAAACTCATGAGATGGGACAAGCCAAAAAAAATCAACAGTAATTTCCAAAATATCAAAGAGAGGTTTAAGAAAAATAGGATATTATGAGTTATGTCAACTTCCGGTCTCCTTGAGGCAGGAACCCAGCGTGAACATTTTGTTTTCGTGTTAGGTAACACCGAGAGGTAATATGCCCATTGAATACTCACAAGTTCACATGGTGATCTTCTCGGGAACTGTAAACAACCAAAAGTGAAGTCATCCACTCCTTTTAACAAAGAGATAACTTCAGGAGCTATCATCAAAGATGGTATAAATGTAATTCCTAGTGAGGGGTGGGTAAGGTTCAAACATATTGAAGTTAATGAAATATATTCGTTAAAAGGATCATTTCAATATTTTAATTTGTTCGATATAATTGATTACTTTCAAAATACACCTGTAATGTTTTGTAATCCATCTAGATATAAATATATAATGGAGTATGATAAACAGATACACTAGATATTGCCCCATTTGGTTTACAAAATGTTAAAACTCAACAAATTTCTATAGATACCCAATATAAAATCCTAGCGGTAATGTTTCTTCTCCCCCCTGTATGTACAATTCCCATTTCATATGTTTATTATAAATGAATATATACATATAAAATTATGTCAATATATTCCTATCAAAATCACACACATTGAGTCAAAATTTATTATCATTCAGAGATCACAGAAATGGAGTTGAAAATTTCAACTTCAGAATTTTATATATTTAAGTTAACTAAAGTAATTGCCATGAATATTGGAATGTGAAATAATTTCCTGAATTTTGATACATATTGCATTAGGAAATAATCATCCATTAATATTCCTCAAATTCATATTACAGATCTAAATAACTCTAATAAAGCATTTTTGATATTGTCATCAATTATCACTCATCTATTTCCAACAGAACTAATTAAAGCTGCCTCCTATGATGGATATCCATTCATTAAGTCATGCAATGGATAATTTTTCTTGAACAATTAAAACTTTATGGAAATTCCATATATATTATTTGAAAAATACAACCATCAAAAATTCGTTGTAGAAAAATACTTTGTCACTACCAGTTTGAAAACTGTTTTTAAAGAAAACAAAAATCAACAAAACTATTGTGTTACAAGTGGGTAGAATGAATTTTTGGCACATAGACTCATCATTTTAAAACAATACGAATTGCACTGTTTCTATCAACTTATAATCTAATAAATTATGTACATACTCGAAAGTCTTTCATTATTGGCACCAGTTTAGTTTAGTTAATGCACATGTTCCATGGTTCAGTCTTCAGTGATGTGGTGCTGTGATAGGGGGATCGGGCGAACATACAATGTTGATGTGTCTTGAATTATTACTTAAATCAGTAGGCCCGTCCATACTCAAATCTGTTGGTTTTTCTTCATAATCCATGGATGATCTAGAGGAAGTGATTTCATCTGACATTTCTGCAGGTTCAGTTTTAATAGTACCATGAGGGATGGTTTGATTCGTTGATGGTTTGGTATTCGTGGGAGACATTTGTTGCCTAAGAAGTGATATGTTCTTTATATTCTTTAGTTCAGTTGGGTTCCTTAGAAATCTGTGAACAAATATGTAAGTTGTTTCAAGAATATATATGGGAAGACAGACCCCCATTTTGCATCAGAACCAAACTGAATTGAAATTACTTTATCATTAGAAGATATGGAAATCAAACATTTTTTGAATTAATTTCATAGTCCATCACCATGATTACTCTAGAATACAAGAAGTTCAGGACAAAATAATGAAGTAATAAACTAACAGTACCAAATGTGGAACTATAATAAAAACAAAAAATTTCAAATATGAGCTATGATGCGCAGGGAAAATTGATTTCTCTTTCATACAAAAAAAATACTTACTGGTAACAGTGCCTTTCTCCTTGAACTTTTCGCAGTATATTCACTCTGTAATAATATCTTAATGCTCTGGACATTTTATCATAATTCATTGATAAATGATTTTTCTGGATTCCCCAAAGTTTTGCAAGGCCTGATGGATCAACAATCTTGAATACTCCCGTCTCGCGATTCTTCCATGAAATATAGCTGGTGTATCTTTGAGCAGGATCATTCAGTAATTGTTGTAGAAAATCCCATAATAACCTTCCATCTGAAAGTGAACATTTTAAAATAAAATTATCAGAATAAACACGATCGCGAATTGCTCACTTCAAGTGTAAATTTTTTTATATAATTTATTCAATAATAACCAAACCAAATTATTTTAAAGAGATCTGAATAATTTCAGAATATTAAAAATATTCACATCATAAAATATATATTTTTGGCGAAAGTAGTCCATTGTTAATCAAAGTGGATATTGTAGAATTTACTGTGGAGGAGGATCTCGAAGTCTTATCCACAAATAAAACGCATTTTTTAGGAAATTGTAAAAGGGTTAAATGCGTAAAAGTTTAAGGAGAAAAAAAATTGTCATTGGAAGTAGTCACTACCTAGTTATAATGAAAATGAAAAGAATAAAGAAAAAAGAATAGATAAAAGAAGAAGAGTAAATGAAAAAATCAAATGATAAAAGAGGAAATCTATCAAAAGAAATAACAAGAACCTAGAGGAAAAATGGGAATATCTAAATACAAGCACACTGACGGCAGCTGAAGGGAACTATGGAAAAACGAAAATAAGGAACAGTAACACGAGAAAAACGGAGTAGTGGATAAATGATATAGGTATAAAAATAAAAAACGAACAGAAATGACTGAAAACTATGGAGAAAAACAAAAACTATTTTAGGTTGTACTAAAATAACTCATACAAAAAAATAGCACATGTTAAATATAAAAGACACAGATAGATAACAAAGCAAATTACAAGAGGAGATAAAATAATGGAATGATGGAGACAGTATTTTGAAGAAGGATATCAAAGAATGAGGGAAGGAAATCTTGAATTAGAAATAGAAAGTGTAAGAGAGGAATAAATAAAAGAGGCAATAAAAAAGTAAAAATAAAAATCAGGGAAAGCATTGGGCAAAGACAACATAACCCCAGAAATGATCAATTGCATGGAAAGAGAAGCAATGAATAAACTATCAGAATTAATGAATGATGTGGAAAACCGATATTATTCAACCAAAATATATACAGTGTCCGTCATAAAGTTGGCTACATATGGGAAAAAAATTTGTTATTGAAATTTCTGAAAAACTCTAATGGCGGTTCGTTTCTGCATGTCTAACAACTAAAAAATCCGTTGCGACTTATATCACGTGACCTCAGATTTGACAAGAATTTAAAAAAAAATGTGTCTCTGGTGCCGAAAAATGGGTCAAATTGACAAGATATAGAAAAATTGTATTGAAAAAATGTGTTTGGAATCCAACGAAAACCCAATTTTGAACCAGATTAAAAAAAACAAAAATACCATTTTATTCCTCTGCCCTTACTAAGAAACATTATACATTTGTGTTTTATCTGGAAACAGGTTTAATAACCTAAATCACATAAGTTTGGGCCAAAACTAATAAAAATATTTGTGGAATAGACAGTTTGCGGGAGATTAATTATGAAAACACGATTTAGTCTTGTCACTAGGTGCATGACTATAGTCATGCCCTGTATATTGATGCACATGGGCTTATTCAATATTCTCATCCCGTAAATAAAATTTGAACCAACTAATATTGGTATATTCTCCAGGTTGGGACGATAAATTCAGTTTTTCCAAAATGTTTTCCGCATCCTCTCCTCCATTTGCACCAAAGAACACCAGATTTTTATATGGAATGTATTATAGAAAAGAGGAGTGAAGAAAAACCACATAGAAATAATAAGGGACATGTACAAAGGAAATACGAATAGTGTCACGAAAAGCGAGAAATTTTTAATTTGCGACACCTTAAAATGATGTGTCAATTTTCATTCACACAACAACAAATCTCTAGTGAAAATTCCCCGGAAGCCACTTAGCCAGACAGTCAGTAAAATCAAATTTCTCAACAACTGGTAGAGCGATTTCATTCTTTTGATATCCACAGTAACATAATTGTAAGAATAGGCACATTCTCTGTTCATGCATCCGAGCATTTTGAACTCTCGGTTTGGAAATATTGAATTTTTCTGTGATACCTGAGGAATATAAATCTCTCCGTTTTGTCATGAAGAGTGAGATATCAGAAAATTATAGTGCCTATTATGATCATCCCGGTGGAACCTTTTTCTGACAGTAACGCTTTCATGAGAAACTTGGAAAATATAACATTTCTGTTGCATATTCGAGAAGTAAATTTATTTCACAAGTCTAAACTAGCATTCAATCACCGCCAGACTGGCGCCTTGAACAATCTACGTCATAGGGAAATTCCTCTAATTTGCATAAGGCACCAGTCAACTGTGGCCCATTTTTTTCTCAACCCTGAGAGCTTGTACAGCTGTTATTTGGCTATATGTATATAATTCAATGTTGAATTCTGTAGAGAGAGTCTCGAACAAATTATAATTCCCTAAAAATGAATTCATACATGCCAACATACGAATAAAACAATACCAAACGGCAGAAGTGTATATCAGTCCTTTCAGCCAATCACAGCGCAGCTCCACTCCCAAGCGTACGGTCTCTGTGTGTAAGAGACCTATAAAGGTGAGCGAATTTTCGCAAGCGGTAGAAGTATTAGAGGCAATTATAAATCACTAAAGGGCATTACTGTTCTCATTAGAACACATTTAAAAAGAATTCACAGTCTACATAATTCCTATAATCTCTGACCAATTCATAACAAATTTAAAACTAATCATATTTTTCCTTTTCAGAAATAATAATACTTTTTTCTTGTAGGGATAATAGTAGTTTTTCTTTACAGATAAAATAATTTATTTTCTCTAACGGGAACTAATATTGTTCTCATTTCAGGAATTATTCATCATCTTACTTTCAGGAACTAATACTTTTCTCCACAGGAAATAATAGTTTCCTTACAGAAAAGCGAGAAAATTAGGAATGGTGAAGTGAAAAATAACAGCACCGCTCTGTTCTCGGACGAACACAACAAATGAGAAAATGGCATTCACATCAGAATTAAACGATATGAACAACCAGAGGAAAACAGGTAAACTTGGAAATACTACCGCAGCAGACCGAGACGCTAAAGCAGCAGACTCATCAGCTCGAAGAAATCCGCAAGGAAAACGCGGAAATCAGAAAAGAAAATGAGGAGCTAAAATAACAAAACCACATTTTTCCAGTTGCCGCAGCAGCAGCACCTTGCCAAAAGGAAGCAACAGCAGCTTGCCAAAAGGAAGCAACAGCCATCACTAATCATAGCTTCTTTCGAACATTTCCAAGTTTGTTGATTTCAGATCTGGGAATGCAGGTGCAGAAATGATTACACGGTTCAGTGAATCTGGTAGCCTGGCTTCATTGCTTGCATAGAAGTCTTGTTCAAATCATAGGTAAACTTCATCCAAGAACTTAATTAGCGTAGAAGAGTCATCGCTTGAAATACCCATCCTAGTGGTGCGGCACCTGAAAAGGGGTGTACTTAGGGTCCATCTTTACCTATTCTGCGATCAGAAGCAATTAATCGATTAGGCAACCTATCCTTATTAAATTCTTTCGCGAGACGCTTCGAAGGTTGCATCCTGAAGTTAGGGCTAGGGCGGACACGGCATTTGTCTATAGATAGCACCTTGAAATCTTTCTAAGACATTCCAAGATTTAGTCATTAGTAAAAAGTGTATGAGAACAGGCCCGTTCGCCAAGTAATACATTTGTGCCCCCTAATTATCAAGAATGTAAAAGAACCGCACATGATAACTTTCTTCCGTAATGGGGGTTATCGAATTCTAGAAGATTTTACTGTTTCACATTCACATTCTATCTTTCAGAGAACTGCAGTTCAAATCACAGGAGTCATAAAATAAGGCATATATACATTGAATGTGTTGATAATTGAAAAAGGTCGAAAAAAGAAAAGATCTCACTTGTATTGGGTTCGGGAGAGTCACTGGGAAAAAACTCTCTTCCTGTGTTCTTATAACTAGCTGGGCTAGAAGCTGATTCTTTTGGACTTCTGGGTAGTAGATACGGTATTTGAGGCATCAAATTGTAGGCATTAGGTGTACTAGGAGGGCTTCCACTATACCCTTTTTTGTCTGTAGCATCTTCATCTGAATCCGAAGGATTGGAACCGCTACTTCCATTCATGCTGAATATGGAATGCCCAAAACCATGATTATCCGCGTGAAGTGGACTACCAGCTTGGCTATCAACTGAAGGAGCAGGGCTGAGTATAACTGAATTACTTTGTGCCATGAGTTGGGCTGCTATTGACGCAGCATGGGATGACTGTAAACAATCGTTCTGGGAAAGAATATTCCAGTTGGGTGTTGGAGGTTGTGAATGTGGTGATAAAGGGTATGGGTGTCTTGATGTTGGTGTAACTGGACTACTGGGTAGCATCCTTTGAAGATTATTAGCTTCTCGAACTAGGATTTGTAAAACATTATGTAATACGTCTCCAGAACCTGGAGCTCTTTCTGATAAATCAGTCCTGGTTAAAAGACACATTGCTTTCCCATTCATTTGGAACATATCCTGATCAATGGGTTGTATATCAAACTCCCTTTCTGCCCATTGTAGAAAAGTTATCACATCTTCCCTATTCCAGACTCTTGGGTCTGAGGGAAGTGAGGCTGGTAACTGGCTTTTGTAATCCCACAATGGCGATGATGAAGGATTTTGATGTGTCATGGATGGAAAACCTAATGGATACCTCCACAAAAGATCTGCGTTGAAAGATAGTGGTAGAGGAATTCTGTCCATAGTTGAATTTGTCGGAATGGGAGGGAGATGTCCGGGAATCAGTTTCATTTTAGTACTCTGAAACAAAGATATTTATATTGATACGTTGAAAAGTTTACAGCATGAAGTGAACATTTATCAATCATTGTTAACATAAGCGTATGTTAGTATGGTAACTTGCATGAAAATTTCGAACCAGTTCACCTAAAACCTATAACTTTAGAATGTCAAAACTTTCAATATAGCTTTTTCATTAAATATTTTTGTTTTGCACCCAAAAATATATTTCGAAATAAATATAAGTGACAATATACTATTCTTACAGTTTGGATCAAACATATCCATATTGAGAGAGAAAATGGAGGGAGGAAGCGGAACATTTTGAAATGATCAATCAAAACACCATTCGATATTTATCGAGAAGGGCCAGAGAAAGGAGCAGAAGTGTTTCCCGAAACAAATTCAGAAAGATGTATTTTTTTTCATTGAAATTTTTGATGTTTTTCCTACTTATAAAAATTTCTACAATCCAGAATATTCTCTAGTGGGGAATATTTATACTAGACTGGCGATTTTTAGAACAGATATTTTGGAGTTTTGAGAGAATAGAATGAAATACGAAACATATGGCGTAATCCACATTATGCTAAGAGTCAAAATCTGCTTTGTTTGAATGCATAATTAATGTCCAAGTTCAGAATGTATTCGATTGGGACAATGACGATACTCCAAATGCCAATATTAATTGTTATAAAAAACCGGTTTATTTGATTCGAAATCTTAGTTAAATGCGTGTTTGAGTCATATCTTGAAGATGTCTTTTCTTTTACTTATGTGGATTTTTTATCTGGATTTTTTTAAACAAATTTGAAGTCAAAATATTACCAAGGCAAGGGGAACATTATTTAAGTGTATCCTAGAAAAAGTTATATCAATGGAACTAGACTATAATTTACAAATCTAGAGATATAGATAGGTTCAATACTGAGAAACAATTATAACAAGGAATCTAGAAGCAGAGATGTGAAAACAATAATAATTGCTTATAACAGAAATTGGTCACATACTCAAAGAGGAATTTTTAAGTAAACCTTGGTTTTGTCATAAGAAGAAATAAAGCAATTGGAGATTTGAGAAAAAATATTCTGACAAATGTTTTTTATGTGAATTGGGAAAGAAGTAAAAAACTCAGTAAATGAATTGATTGATCGAAAGGTCGTTAATATTGAACACGCAAAAATTATGATGGATCAAACATGCATTAGGCATGTCAGAGACAATATTGAATCAGCTATAGATTCATTGTTTTTGTTCAATTTTACACAAATGCTTCAGAGAACTTGACAATTGAAACTATTTACTTTTGCTAACGAGGTCATAAAGTCTTGATTATCTGTTGTTGAAAATAAAACAGTCGAGATGCAAATGCCTGATTCCAATAATAAACCATGCTTATAACTTTTTTTTCTTGAAAATACATTTTCATCATTTCTAATAGAATAAAATAGTCCTGGAGCTATTCATTGGCAGATTTCGAAAATATCTCCTTTTCTACAGTTCTGATTTCATCACAATTGAAAGTTTAAGGTTTGTTGGGCAATTTCAACAAATATTTTTCAAAAGATTATGTGCTTCACTTATTTTTGAATGTGTTTTATCACTAGTGATATTTACAGTGGTAATTATTTTGTAGCCAAAGTTATGTTGAAACGTTACGCAAAAATTATAGGAAACTTTTCTCAAGGTTGGTACCTTGAACATAATTACAGTGGATTTTTCTTCATTCTGCATTTTCTCTCTCCCAGAACACGAATTATTTGTGTGTAGAGCTCGTCCAATATTGAAACGACCACTTTGGCGTTCCCCTACGTAACAACCAATTCTTCTCGAAGATGCCCGAACCACAGTTTATAGCTAAAGAATCAGTTCGCTCACTTCGCGTCGGCACTTTGATCTTTATGTTCCCCTTTTGTACACTGCGCAACTCTGATTTTTATCCCTCGCGCATATCGCGTGTTACTGTGTTACTAATACTGACATTTTTCGAATACTTCGAAGAGCAATAATTGCGTACAGTCTTCTGCGCATCCTGAATTCTTTCCCTGGAGTGGATGTTACCTTGGAACATGCATTTGGGCCAAGTGAGCTAACTGCTTCTTTAGCTATAAACTGTGCCCGAACTATGGCTAGTAATAGAAATTCTATAGGCGTACCAAATTATTTGGTATAGGCGATACAAGAGAAGTAGAGAACTTACACTCCTATAACTTCTGAATGGAAAAAATATTTTTCGACAAATCTGCCAGAGGGATATAGATATATTTGTGTAAGAAAATTTGAATAAATAACTGCACTACCTATTTATTAATCAAACAAACCTAACCTTTCAAACGCTGCATGCCAAGATGAAGATGAAGGTGAAGATTCGCCGTAGCACTGCAAATCGTGTTTTCCCCCTCTCTACCTACCAAACGGTCATTTCAATACTGAACGAGCTCTACCTCTAGATGTAAATGGGTAAATCAGTAAATTTTAAAGAAGATGGATACAAATTATTAACTCTTAACTTGCAAGAGGGAGGTAATTACACCGGATTTTTTATTCCTCTGCATTTTTATTTCTCCTGGTACCCGAATGATTAGTGTATCTATAGAAAGTGCAAAGTGGTAGGATATGGATACAAATGAATAACCCTATTTTTGTTTTGTTTTGGCGAAAGAAGTCAATTTTTCTCAAGGTAGAGACTGTACAATTGGAGTGGGGGTTGCTCTAAGTCCTTCTCCACAAACAAAACTACATAGTTCAAATAAGTGGAGTTTGGAGAATTAAAATGATGATATTAGTTGTTATTGAATAAAGGAAAGAATCTGAAGAAACTTGAACAATCAAATTCTTTTTGGTTATTGACACGGTCTATACTAAGTGAGTTTTTGGCTTTCTGTTTTCAAGGATTTTCAAGATATTCAATTTGGAACCTTTAGGGCAGAAGTGAATTAGATCTACATGGTTGTTTATGTCAAAATTTGAATGTCCAGATTCCAATAGGTGATTTGGGAAAAAGGATAGGATTGAGTGTGACGGGATTTGTTCAAAAGGTTTACGTGTTCTTTGATTAGATTTTAGGTTTGTCCTACATAAACTACAGGGAATTCTGAGCATTTCAGCTTATAAACGCCTGATCTTTTAAGTCCATCTCGTTTGTCCTTGGAATTGCATAGATGTTTGTTGGTTGTGTTGTGTTTTATTTTAAATTTGATAGTTCTCATTGGCCAAACATTGACCTATGGTAGAATAAGTTGAGCCTAGAAAGCGGAGTGGGTGGCATAATTTTTTGGGGGGTTGTGCTGAAAGAAATTGCCGGTTGAGATATTTGTTCAGGTATTGATTGTGGATTTTTTTAATTATGTGTTGGGGGTAACCATTGTTGAAAGCTGTGTGTCTGATGATTTCTATCTCTATGTCAACATTTTTTGCGGAAAGGGATAAACTGAACAATCGTTGGAAGAGTTTGTGGAGAGAAGCAAGTTTTTCATTGTGTGGGTAGTTAGATGAGTATGGAATAACTGTATCTGTGGATGTAGGTTTTTGTAGATATTAAATTCGAATTGGTTCCCATTCCTTATGAGTAGTAAGTCCAGTAAGGCTTAAAGGCCATTTTTTCAATTTTGAAGTTAAAATCTATGGACTTATTTAGAAACTTAATCAAATTTGGATATAGAGCTATCGAAGAAAACAATGCAATCGTCTACATAACGGTACCAAAAAATTATATTAGTTGTGATATCTCGACATTCACATATCTGTTTTTCCAGGTGGTACATGAAGACCTCTGCAAGCAAAGGAGATAGGTTTGAACCCATGGCAGGGCCCGATCGTTGTACATACAATTTCCCAATAAATTGAAAAAAGTTCTGCTTCAACACCACATCAATAAGCATGCAAAGATCTAGGACTTCGTGTGTGCGTAAACCACAGTCGAACAATATGTTTCTAATTCGGAGTAAGACCTCTTCCAGTGGGATGCTGGAGAATAGATTATTGACATCAAGGAATAAAGGATGTAATTTTGGGGAATATGTTGGTTAGCTATTTTTTGAGTCAAATCTAAGGAATTTTTCAGGGATCTGGGGGGGAAGCTGTAGGAGTTTCTATTTAGGAGACTACGGAGCATATGGAAATGTCTGGTTTGTGGATTTTGGGTAACCCATAAAGAAGGAGTGTTTATGAGTTCATTATTTGTAGTTTAGATTTTTGTGTTTTTAGAGAAGTAAGCGTCATACTGGTTAGTTCTAAGTGTCTTTGAGGGAAGCTTACAATTTTTGGTTGGATTTCTGTTGACTTCTGAAAATTCTCCTGAGGTTGGGAATTCTTCAACTTTGGAGATATATCTAATCTGTTTTTTCCAAAAATGACAATAGCATTATTTTGTCAGCTTTGGAAATTATAAAGTTGTTGCTTTTAGATTTACTCTGGATATAATAAAGAATTTTCACTTCAGGAATATATAGAATATTGTTATTTATTGCTAAAAGTATATTGAGTCTAGAAGACATCTCACTTTTTATTTGGGTTTTGTTTTGGGGTAGTGAAGACTCTAGTAATTTTTCAGATTCGACAGCTAGAAGTTCTATATTTCTCGTTTTAGCGGTTATGGGTATCTAGTATTCAAGGCCTTTATTGAGTAGAGCTACTTCCTTTATGGATAATTGAGTCGAACTGAGGATAACAACTCTATCATGGAAACAAATTATCTATGAATGGGTTTACATATCGTTGTTGGCTCCTTAGGCTGTTTCTTTTTAAGGTAAAAACAGTGTATCTGGAACTCTACCAAATCTCTCACATAAAAACAAAAATACACTATCTATACCGTAAACAGAAACAGCCTAAGAGCCAATAACCATATGTTAATCCATTCACAGATCATTCTTTCCATGATAGAGTTGTCAACCTCAATTCGACTCAATTCTCCATTAAAGAAGTAGCTCTACTCAAAAAAGGACTTAAATACAACATACACAAAACTAATTCAACGAGAGACCTAGATCTTCTAGCTGTCGAATAAGAAAGATTACTAGAGTCTTCACTACCCAAAAACAAACCCCAAATAAGAAGTGAGATCTCTTTTAGACTAAATAAATAACAATATTCCATATAACCCTGAAATGCAAATTCTTAAATATATCCAGAGTAAATCTAACACCAACAACTTAATAAATTCCAAAGCTGACAAAGGAAATTGCATTGTCATTTTGGAAAAGACAGATCATATCTCAAAAGTTGAAGAATTCCTAACCTCAGGAGAATTTTCTGAAGTCACCAGAAATCCAACCAAAAAATTTTAATCTTACCTCAAACACACCTTAAACTGCCCCTTATGACACTTACTTCTCTAAACACATAAAAATCTAAACTACAAATAATGAACCCACAAACCTCTACTTTATGGCTTACTCAAAGTACACAAACCAGACATTCCCATACGCCCCGTAGTCTCGTACATAGAATCTCCTACATCTTTACACTCGAAATGGCTCAGCCTCACTAACCAATCAAATTCTAAAAACCCCAGATTTCCCCCAAAATTCAATTTTTATCTTTTTATGCTTATTGATGTGGTGATGAAGCAGAACTTTTTTCAATTCAATGAGAAATTTGATGAAGATCGAACGGGCCTTGCCATGGGTTCAAACCTATCTCCTTTCCTTGCAGAGGTCTTCATGTAGCACCTGGAAATACAGATAATTGAATGTCGAAATTTTACAACTAATATAATTTTGAAAAGGAAAACATTCTCAATTGAATATTGAATATTCAATTGAAAATGTTTCCCTTTTCAACATGATTACCCCACAAGAGGTTATCTTGAAAATGGAAGATAGTGACTAAAGTTTATTTTTCAGTAACAGATGATTGCATTGTTCTCTTCGATGGCTTTATATCCAAACTTCATAAATTTTCTAAATACATCAATAGTTTCAATAAGTCCATAGATTTCACCTTCGAAATGAAAAAAATGGCATTTTACCCTTTCTAGATTTACTCTTCATAAAGAATAGAAACCCATTCGAATTTGATATCCACAGAAAACCTACAGCCACAGATACAGTCATTCCATACTAATCTAACCACCCATATAATCAAAAACTTGCTTTTTTCCACAACCTCTTCCATAAACTGTTTAGTTTATCCCTTTTCACAAAAAAATCGACAGAGAGATGGAAATCAACAATGGTTACCCTCAATACTTAATTGAAAAAATCCACAATCAACTGGCAACTTCTTTCAGCACAACCCCCGAAAAATTATAGCACTCACATCCTTTTTTAGGCTCAATTTATTCTTCAAAAACCTTGAACAACCTAAACCAACATCTATGCAATTCCAAAGACAAACGAGTGTTCACAAGCTGAAATGACCAGAATGCCTGCAGTTCATGTAGGACAAACCGACCGCAAATAATAAGATCGAATAAAAAAACACAGACATTTGCAATACTCAATCAATTGAGAATGTTTCCCTTTTCAACATGAATACCCCACAAGAGGTTATCTTGACGATGGAAGATAGTGACTGAGGTTTATCTTTCAGTCGCAGATGATTCCACATCTGATTTTATGAACATCCTGTTTATATTTTCAACAAATCACTCAATCCTCTTTCACAAATCATCTATTAGAATCTGAACATTCAAGCTTTGACATAAACAACCATGTAAAACTAATTCACAGAAAGGTTCCAGATTAAATATCTTGGAAAGCCTTGAAACACAAAAAGCTAAAAGCTCACTCGGTATTGACTGTGTCAATGACCAAACAGAATTTGATTGTTTAAGTTCAGATTGTTTAAGTTCAGATCTCTTTCCTTCATTCGATAACAACTATCATTATTTTCCAAACTCAGCGATTCTATAATTTCAGATATTCATACCATTTTACACTATATCTGCCAAAATGTCTCTGGTGAAAAGAAATATTATTACACAGCGACATATGCATCCCAATAACCGTACTATTCCAAAAACTTCCAAATGCTACTCAACCTTAAGATTTTTACTTTCATGTTTCAATTTACTGCCGCATGATGTCGTACAGCACGAATATAGAACTGTCATCTCATTTTTTATTGGATGACATTATTATTGTTTCCACTTCCAATGAATGAATTTTTTCAATTTATCCAAAAACTACAACTACAACCAAAAATTGGATGACATTATTATTGTTTCCACTTCCAATGAATGAATTTTTTCAATTTATCAAAAAACTACAACTACAACCAAAAATAGGAAAAAGGACCCCTTAAAACGTCCTCCCAGTTAATCCTTTCATGATTGTAACCAATATAACACTTTGCCATGTTTTTGATTTTCGTAAGTATGTTGAGATTCTCTACTCCTGCTAATGATGTGAATTGCAATTCCCGAAATGCATAGAACTTGTAGTTTTATTCGTGGAGAATGCTTAGAGCCCCCCCCCCCATCTCCTAATAACTCTCACTTGCAGGGGCAAGGTCTATTCAGAGGCATCAATTCCACTAAAAAAAGGTATTAAATCTGGAGATCGCAATATAATTTTTATCTAAACACCATTTTCAAATATATAACACCTAATTTGAATGGCATTGAATTTTTCTATAATCGGCCCGTTTGAAGCTACCCTCACTATTATCTACTTCTATCATATTTCAATCGTATCGCAAAAGCCCACTTTGTGATCTACTTCCATTCAGTTTTGTCAAATTGTCCCGTAAAGAGAAATATCGAGGATGCTGACGTCACAAGCTCCTATTCCTTTGAACTGGAAAAGTTATATAATTAAATTGGGGAAAAGACAATTTAAAGTTCAATGCAACCAAGACGCAAGCTTGTGCTTTCCTCAGAAAGAGTAATGGCAAGTCTCGGAGCGAAGTACCAACTGGATCATGCATAAAACGAGAAGACCAAGATGTTCCAGATTATTATGATCGTTTTCCAATGCCGATAGATACCTGCATTGTCGCAAGTTGATGATAAAAGTGAAGTTCACCAGAAAAGATTTTCTGTCCACAGGAAGAGGAGGAACGCTTTCCAATCACAAGGTTCCTTTATTTTTTCTCCTTTTCAGATTTGCCATTGAGAGAATTTTTGAATGATTATTATTCATATTTCATTTGCTGGAAAAATACAGTTATATCTATCTCTAATACTCTTGCAAGGAATATCGCAAGGCATCGCGAAATTTGCTTCTAAAAACTAGACTTCCTCTTCCGTGCTAAGAATAATTTCACGCGTCAACAGCTTCGCACTATTTATAAAGCTTAGATTTGCCCCATTCTAGAATATTGTTTCCATATATGTTGGTTTACACTTAAACTATTGGATTCCACCTCGAGAGAGAAGTTAGGGTTGACCCGCGTCTGGAATTTGTTAATGTTCGACGTTTGGACTACGATTTTGTAGCCATTTCCAAGAACCGAAGGAGAAAAAAGGTTAGAAGGTGAAGGGAGACATTCTATACTGAGATCTTTATCTGCCTACACCGGGGTATCACAACTCCCTAGGACTCGCCACTGGTTCTCTCTAAGATATCAATCTGCGAACTCCTTCGAGAGAAATTGTTTCAAGCTCGTGTTTTTTTTTCAGGATTCTGCTGATATTTTCTGTCACACAGGGAAGCTTTGTGTGACTGAATGTCTGTTCGATTTCCAGGTTATGAAAAATAGATTAGTCGATGGCGAGTGGCGATTTATGATCAAAAAGGATTTTCTAAACACAAAGAAAAAACATCGTTCATTGTAAGAGAAGGGGGAACCGGCCGGCTGGTCAGGTTGACGATAGTCTTATCGATATCGGAAGTCAAACCCGGCTGGGCACGATCCCTACCACTGGTTTAAAACACCAGAGGATTCGGCAAAATTTCTTATTTGTGGGAGTGTACTCACCGGCGTCGGTGTCTAGCAGAAATTGAAAAAAAAGTTACAGATCACCACACCATCGCCGGTCACAACCAATCCTCTGTCTTAGTTTATAACTTTTTCGACAAATCACTCAATCCAATCACTCAAGAACTACTGTCGAGAGAATCAGTTTTCCATCACATCAAATAATATTCCATACTCACATAGATGGAAAGTTATGTAACCCATCTTCTAGAGAACATCGATGAAAAAAAAAACCGACAAGATACCCACCACACTGAGGAGAGCAAAAATTCCACCATCCAATATCACACCTCCTGAAAGACGATGCTCCAAACTTAATTATCAGCAGATAAAGGCAACGACACCCGAGAACCTACCTCGAGAAGAAGACCAAAACTATGATCAATAATTTCAAATCATCAGCAGAAATCCTCAAGCATGTAATTATAGACTAACAAAAATACATAAGTTCGATATCCCATTCCACTCCATAGTAAGTACTTTCTGATCAGCAACTAATACATAGTCTCACCAAACATCTAGCAAGCACCCTTCAACCTTTAGTAGCCTTCAGGATTCATAATAACCATATGTGAGAAATGCATTCCACTTCTTAGATGTTCTCAAATCCTAGAGAATTCAAAGCAGCGACATCCTTCGATATGTTATCCCTGTTCACAAACATTCTCCTAAACCGTTTGTTGCGGTATTCTATTCACACAATGAAAGACTCAGAACTGCATTCAAACTATTTATTCTGACTAGAAAAATGGGAACGACAACATGACATATATATTGACTTTCTTTCATTAACTTGACATTATTATTTCATAAATTTTCGCAACCACAACTACCAACTATACATGTGACGTCATCAGGAGTACTTAACAATAATACCAACACTCCTCCTCGATTAACAAATATTTTTCCAATATAAAAATTTGTTTAATCGTCAAATGCAAAGACAAAACTGGAATGACAATATCAAAACTAGGAATATTGTAATATGTGACAACTTCAAAACAAACTTCATTTTTCAACATTTGAAATGTTAATGAGAGAACAAATGTTATTAAATTTTTCTTTACACAATGGCTTCGTGAATATATCTGCCAAATTATTATCAGTGGTCACATATTCAACATCTATAACTTTCTTACTTATCAGGTCCTTTATAAAATGTTCTTTAATGTCTATGTGTTTCGTGCGTTTCGAATTTTCGTAACTTTTTATCATCGAGATCGCGCTTAAATTATCAACTTTTAATTTAGCACTTTCAACATCGCGAAACTCTGATAAAACACCCTTTAAATTTACACGCTCTTGCGCACTAGCTGCAGCCGCTACGTACTCGGCTTCAGCTGTAGATGAAGCTACACACGATTGTTTTTTAGAAAACCAGTTTATCGGATTACCCGCGTATAAAATTATCGAACCACTTGTGCTTTTTCTATCGCTCTTATCGCCGGCCCAATCTGCGTCAGAAAATGCTCCTAAGCTTCCTTCGCATTGTTTATAGAATAATCCGGTATCGATAGTGTTCTTCAAGTATCGCAGTATTCTCTTTCCTGCTGTCCAGAGGTCTTGATTAGGTTTATCTAAGAATCTGCTGAGATATGATACTGCATACATTATATCAGGTCGAGATGTACAGGCTAAATACATTAGTTACCCTATTAGCTTTCTGTGAGGGACATCTATGGTGTCATTTTTGGATAAATCAATTGTAAATCCAGTACACATTGGTGTTGATACACCTCTACATTCTGACTTCTTTAAGAACTTTTTCTATATATGTTCTTTGAGTGATTTTTAGAGTTTTAGTATCTCCATTCCTAAAAATCTTTTTACTTCACCCATGTCTCTTGCATTCAATCTTTCTTTCAAATCTCTTGCTACATTTTCTGTCTCAATTTTATTTCCTGTTATGATCAAATCATCCACAAATACAATTAGCCAACAATTTTCTTTTGTATAGAGGCAAAAGTCAAATTTTGATTTCTAAAATGTAAGTCTGTCATTATTTCATTAAATTTGTTATTCCAACAACGTGGACTTTCTTTCAATCCATATAATGCTCTATCAAGTTTTAAAACTTTAGACTTATCTATATTTACGCCATCTGGTATTTTTATATACACTTCGGTTTCAACTTTCCCATTTAAAAAGGCAGTTGGGATATCTAACTGTCGAAGGTCCCAATTCTGTTGTAATGCATGAACT
This sequence comes from Gonioctena quinquepunctata, assembly GCA_018342105.1. Classification (NCBI taxonomy): domain Eukaryota; kingdom Metazoa; phylum Arthropoda; class Insecta; order Coleoptera; family Chrysomelidae; genus Gonioctena; species Gonioctena quinquepunctata. The sequence continues at coordinate 67,622 of JAFIRS010002973.1, forward strand.
AGCAATGTTCTGACAGTTGACATTCTTGTCACTGGGGCGTACATTGTTGTTAATGGGTTCTCCTCCTGTAGTTGAAATCCCTTGGCAACTAAACGGGCTTTCTTAGTGCCATCTTCTTTAGTGCGAAATACCCATCTTGTATCAATTGGGGATTTACCGTCTGGTAAGTCCGTAATTGACCAAGTTTTTAATTTGTCGTGGGAAATTAGTTCGCTTTTTATGGCTTCCTGCCATTCTTCACTTTTATAAGCTTCTTTGTATGTTTGCGGATCATTTTCTGACTCTAAAACGTCATATGCTGCATAAATTTCATAATCGTCAAAATGTTTTGGCTTGTGAACTGTTCTTGTTATTCTTGGCTCTTCAATCTCTATTGTTTCATTGTTTTCTTCATTTATATCTTGATTTGAATCATCGGAGTTACTATTTGTTTGTTCATCAGGTAAACCATCATTTTCTTGGTCTTGTTCTTCTTCATCTTCATTTTCGATTGGTAGCACTGCTGAAATTTCTTTTGTCGTTTCTATGTCTTTTCCTACAATGTTATTTTCAATATTTCTATCTTCAAAAAATATTACATCTCTACTATAAGTTATCTTTTTACTTTTTGGATCAATTAACCTATATCCCTTGGTATTTTCTCCATATCCAATAAAAATCAGTTTTTGAGATTTAGGATCCCATTTTCTTCTGAGTGCGTCTGGCACATGTGACATAACCTCACTTCCAAATACTCTAAGGTGTGATAAATCGGACTTTTTGTTATGCCATACCTCGTAAGGAGTCTTATCTTTAATAGCTTTAGTGGGAGATCTGTTCATCAGATATACCGCAGTGTTGACTGCTTCAGCCCAATATTCTTTTTGTAAATTAGCGTCTGACAACATACTACGGGCTTTTTCAATTATGGTCCTGTTGGCTCTCTCGCTTACACCATTTTGCTGTGGACTATATCTAACAGTTGTCTGATGTCTAATGCCTGAGTTTTTTAGAAAGTTTTTAAAATTTCTATTAACGTATTCTGTCCCATTGTCGGTTCTAAAAACTTTAATCTTACAATCTGTCTCATTTTCTATAAGAATTCTTTGAACGCTTCTACAACTTGGCTCTTTTCTGACAAAAAATATATAAAAATATATCTGGAGTAGTCATCTATTAGTGTGAAGAAGTACCGACTACCTCCAAGTGATGCTGTTTCCATCGGTCCTGCCAAGTCACTGTGGACGAGTTCCAAAAGTTGACTTGATTGTCTGCTGCTGGGCTTGAAGGGCAATCTACTATGTTTTCCTTCTATACAGGGAATACATGGTTCCAAAGTTGTCAAATTTTTGTCAAGTCCTGTTGACATGTGTACCAACAAATTCATGCTTTTTCGGTTGACATGTCCGAGCCTACGATGCCACAGATTGCTTGAGGTCTGTCCAACACAAGAATATACCTTATTTTCTATAGGTTGCGTATCTAATTGATAAATTCCATTCGTTTCAGATCCTGTTGCTACTGTTTTATTCATGGAATTGTTAATTTTTGCACCAGTGTTGTCAAAAATTACCTTGTGTCCATTTCTCACAATTTTACTTATAGAAAATTGGTATGAACAGTAGGGAATCGGAGAAACGGGGATCTTCAGTCAGCACAAGTGTTGAAATATGAAAAACTCTTTAATACTTTGGACCAAGCTTTCGTTTCAATTTTGAAACTTCTTCAGGGTCCTAAAATATGTAAATTACATTATTGAGTACAGTAATGTGAGTAGTTGATTGATGAACATTAACTTTTAGAAAAAGAAAACGTAAAATATGAAAACATCGTTCAAAACGATGTATATTTGACCGTACTATAAGTTGAGGAGTAGTTAGTTTTTTTCAGGTTTGCGGTCTGTGACAAATGAAACTCATTCGTTTTTAAATCTCAATATTTCGTCAATGTTTATTGACTTCATCAGGAGAAGGCTAAAAGTAAATAAAAATTTACACGCAAAATTTACAAATTACTTAGAGTCAGTCACTTGAAAACAAGTTAAAATATTCAGCACATTCAGACTGGGAATGCAGAATTATAATAAATATTCATTTCTCAAGAAGAGAGAAAGAAATTCGAGGTAAAAACCAAAATAAATATAAAACAATGATTTCTTTCTTTCTTTTACAATGTGGTTAAGAGTGAATTATCGATATGTACAGATACAGGGTGTTAGAAACAACCCAGGAGGCAAGGAAATAACAAAACAATGCATACCTCAAAGAAAAAAAAGGGAAAACAATAATTTCATCACAAGTCTGTCAAAGTGAATTGCAAAATATTGCAGTATGTATTACTCAACTGTCCTGTGTCAGATTTATAATTTACCGTTGTGTCTTTGTTTTTATTTATATGGCACATTTCCAAGAATAATCTACTTTTAGCCTTCTCCTGATGAAGTCAATAAACATTGACGAAATATTGAGATTTAAAAACGAATGAGTTTCATTTGTCACAGACCGCAAACCTTGTAAAAAAAACTACCTATATATATGTATAAACAAATATATATATATATATATATATATATATATATATATATATATATATATATGAAACGAACGACATAAAGTTTTCATCACCACTGATATGTGGGGACTAATAGCTAATGCTTGAAACCACGGGAGACCGCGAAGTGATATTAAAAGGGATAAAAATATTAATTTACTCTCACTAAACTCTCACTCGTCTCAATCAATACACAGTTCAGTACACAGCTCGAAGTACCAACTATTTTGAGAACTAATATTCGATGTAGTCAGATTAAAAATTCAGTCTTAACGGTCAAATAGAAATAATTGAAATGTATATTTAAAAGTGTTATAAAAATATCGAAAAGAGAAAATGTTTTACCTAGAATCAGGGCGTGTCAGAGATAATTCGGTACTCAATTACTAAAAATAATAACCAAGAAAATAGTATAGAAATTAGTAATTTATAATCACAATCGTTTGATAAAAATATTGTGTGTGTAATCCAGAATCTGTAACAGTGGCAAAAGCTATCAGATTTTTTCCAAATATTATTCAATCGAATAGCATATTCGATTTTCTACGAAATCTCTACCCAAAGTAAAAATGCTTTTTCTGAAATTTTAACCATATATTTGAGTTTTCAAATAATAAATTGAATTAGCTTTGAATTTTGAGCTACTCTATAGAACCTCCAGTTATTTGTAGTATGAATAAAAACAAGACTTCCCTCATTGTGAAGTACATTCCGTAATATGTTGACTCATTGTTGTCAGTCAGTCTCTGTGCCATCATGGGTGATTTTGGTCGTGTGTTCCCTCGAACCCTTTATCCTTGTCGTTTGTTCGTTAACATTTATCTCTTCGGCCAGGTTTGCGAGTTCTGGGATCATGTCCCTGAACTACCTTTGTATACCCTCCATTGGTTGAGGATGTCGTCTATTTCTTTATGGTTATTTTGGGGTGGTTCCCATTTGTGTGAATACCAACTGAAGCTCCTTGCTCATCATTTGGCTAGTAGTGCTCAGATTTTGTCTGCCAGCATCTTGATTTTTTCATGTTTGTTGGGGTTCTCCCTTGCTCGGACGAGGTCCTGTGCGACTTGATCCGCCCGCTTGGTCAGCTCCCACATAATTTCCCATTGCCATCCGTTTTTCTTGCCATGTAGGCTTGTTCGTTTTTTGGGTTGTTCGCATGGGACTCTTCTATCCTCTTTTTTTTGCCGGATATTCATTGCTCGTCATCCCAAGACCTCACTTGGGATGACGAGCACTATTCCCACATTGACAGCTCTATGGGATATTTCATTCTGGGCATGTGGACCGTCTTCTAAGAGCAGTTTGGGGGAGGATTGTATTTGAGGTATTGTCAGTGGACTCGCCATCTGATTGCGCTGCCGCTCCTGTCTGGTTGGTTGGTTTCGCGGTTTTATTCCATCTGATACCGGTGGAATCCGCTCGAATGCTTCCAGTAGAGTAGGAACTCTACTGGAAGCATTCGAGCGGATTCCTAAGAAGGAGGCTGATTTTAAGGCCTAACACTTTTGGCAAACTCGGCACTGTCGGTATGGCTGATGATGTTTTTATATTTTTATTTCGTTCGCCGGTGGGAGCTTGTTTGTGGTTGAGGTTTTAGGTTTATATATATTTCGGCATTTTGTTCCCACGAGCAGCTAGGGAAATGTCAGTCCGCCCCTGCAGAGCTCCGCTTGCAGGGTATATATATATATATATATATATATATATATATATATAAAATTATCTTTCATGCGATTTGAGATATGAGTTATCTTTATAACGTTCTATGCATTATTTCAGGAAAAATATTAACGACCCTCCTCAGAAATACATTACGGAAATGAAGACATAAATTTAGATTCAACACAGTATGCCATTCTTTAAACACAGCGTTCAGAAAGAATAATAAAAGTAGGCTTTATTCAGATCAACCAGTTTGGAGCTTACGACACTTCCGTACAAAATTGCTGAACTACTTCAATACCATTTCCATTCCCAGTTACTTATTTTACCGGAAAACATGATATGCAAACGAGTTTGTAAAAACATTTACTTCACCTTGAAATAACTTCCGTGAGCGTCAAACCTACATAAATGCCAATCTTGTGATTATCGTACATTTTATAATTTGCACTGCGTCGCTACTTCACTTCCTACTCGTTATGTTTGATTCCGTGTCATACTTATTTCTATACGCGGAGATTCACACGATAATTTTTGAGTTACCATGGAAATAACAGGTACAGGTATCAACTTCTCTAGAATGTTAATAAACAATGATCCAGGCATTATTGATTCATGTATTAAAATTAGATTGTTGAGAGTATGGACAAAGGAACAATGAAATTATTTATTATGAGCCATTGTTACAACTACAGGAACCTCATTGAATTTTATTACAATAAGCTGGTCCAAATGGCCATTTTCGTTAAATAATCCCAAAAGATGAGCATGGTGAGATTTCTAGCCGATATACATTTAGCAGTAATTTTCTAACAGGACAGTAGCGTCGGTCTGGAAAGTTGTTGGGTTTTTTCGGTGCATTAATATTTATTACAATGATAAAATATGGGCAGAAATAAAAAAAATGAGGGCAATCAATGAATATTTGACAAAATCTATTAGGGTATGATTGTTGGCGGTATATATTTTCATTCTCGGAGCCATAAAAAAATTAGGAAATCACCATTGAAAAGATCATGTCACATTCATATATGGAGTTATTTTGAGTTTTTCAATAACTGAATATTTCGTACTGGAAGCAAATGAATTGCAGTTACATGCCTTGAAAAAAATGTCGTAATTTATCAATTTCCACACTCCATTGAAGTTGATAAGTGACATAATTCTACGAATACAAAAATACCTACTCAATCTATAAAGAAGAAAAATATTTTATATGTTGAATATACAATAAATGTGAATGTGTTTTTATTATGAAATATGTTATTACAAATGGAAATGGAAACTATCTTCCCATATATAATGAATAGATATAGTTTAATAAAAAATTTAACAAATCACTGGAATCGAAATTATATAAAATGTCAGGCATTTGAAGTTACTAGTTCAATCGACAACACATTGGATTCTTTGTTGTATTACAAAATGCTCAGAGATAAATCACTTCGGAAAAATTAGTGCATGAAAAAATATATAAAATGGTAGTTTTCAAATCACACTGATCAGATGTCAGAAAACGAACAAGTACCTACTTTCCCAACAGTCGCAGAAGTTCGTAGAAGAAAACTACACGTGGATGAATAACGTCACACAACTCCCAAGAATTAACGAAGGCCGAGCTGAAAATGAACAATTCTATGCTCATATGCTATGATCGCCCGCCGTCTACTTTCGGTGATTTATACAAAATTCCATTCATCAATTCCCACAAAATTGAAAGGGCCCCTTCGATTTTTATTAACCACGACAATGGATGAGAATCAGGTAAGCAGATCGGAATGTAAAGAAGAACCCACGTTTCCGATATGTTGAAATGGTGCTCTCAAAACGACTTTAGGTAGATGCACACATAATAGCCTCTTCTCGACCGAAATGATCAACATTTGAAATATACTTTAGAACTTTTTTAAATAACCCAAAAAATACCATGAGAATGTACCCAGGAAAAGTTGTTGCCGATTTTCCTCAAAAATACACTCTTTGGAGTTCTGAGTAAATTTGAATAAGTTGATAAAGTCCCAGAATGAAATTTCGAATAGCTCCAGCAACTCGTGGTAATAAATCGGAGGTATACAATGTAAGCACTAATTGAGACATCGACGTATTTTAGCAAAAATGAGTTAAAATATTTTTTGTTTTATTTGAAAGAGTTCTGGCACAACGGATACAAGTACCTATATCAGAATACCAGATACACCCGACGGATTCTAGAAAATATGTTTATTCATTTTAATAGAAAAACAACACTTTTTCATTTATCAGCTATGATAGGGTATCGATTTCGAAAAACTGTCATGTTGGGGGAAACAAAAAATGTTACAGAAGTTTCAGAATGTTCTGAGTAGCACTCGATGACCGACTACATAATTTCTCTATTGAGTTGAACCGAAAAAAATCATTTGGGGTGAAGAAAGATATGTTACCGGAATCTCAGAATAGTTCCGCACTGACGAGGCCTACAAAATATTTCATCTTGAATTTGTGAAAAAAATGGTTATTAATTATCAGCTTCCGAAATTTCAGATTTCGAATAACTATAGTTTATAATTATAGACCTGTTCTAATACGATTCACACTTTGGTATTCATTAGCTGTCATAGGACGCTGACTTCGAAAAACAATCATTTCTAATAATTAATATGGACCATGTTACTCAATAAACAAATTTGTATGACTCATCGAGTGCTACTCTGAACTGTTTTAAGATTCCTGTTACGTTTTTTTCTCCGCCCGAAATGATTGTTCTTCGATGTCGCCAACCTATTATAGCTGAAAATGAAAAAGTATTGCTTTTTCGAACTGGATAGGAACATTTTATGGGTCATCGAGTGCTACTCAGAACGTCCATCAAAACTGCTCTGAGACTGCTGTAACGTGTCTTTCCTCACTGATAAAATAAGAATCGATCAACTTAGTAGATATTATTTATAGGACTCGATGAGTGCTACTCAGAACTCTCATGAGAACTGTTCCATGCCTATTGTAACTTTTTCTCTTCGATGTCGGCAACCTATTATAGCTGAAAATGAAAAAGAATTGATTTTTCGATTAAACTGGATATGAACATTTTATGGGTCATCGAGTGCTACTCAGAACGTCCATCAAAACTGCTCTGAGATTGCTGTAAGATGAAGTAAGGGCCCAAATTTTAAATAAAAAAAATATTCTTACAAGTTTACATTTTTTCTAATAACTTTTTCATTTATGCAAAACTATTCTCAAAATAGATCAAGAACTGCAGAAAATATATCAGAATTCATTTTTGCGGAAAAAAATTGCCGTGGGTGAAGGACGTGCCCAAATTTTAAATTTCAGATAAATATCCACGATGCTAGAACTATTCGAAATTTCATTCAGGAGCTCCAGAGGAAAGGGTGTTTTTGAGAAAAAAAAATGTGTTTTTGAGAAAAATCGATGCTAACATCACATGAGTGAAAGTCCTTAAAACAATTAGTAATTGAAGTAGTAATTGAAATCTCAGTTTTTTACAATTCTTGCCTTTTTTCGAATAATTAAAAAAATCTATTTTACCAGCCATTCAGTTTTATTTGTAGTCGTTTCGATATTTTCTTTCATAAGGAAATACTGATTTTTTCTCACGTATAATTATTTTCTCACAGCATGAAACCTTCGTTTTGACTGTTATTCTATCTTTATGTTGAACTGATATACATGAATCAGAAAATATCTTTCAAGTTGCTCATCCAAAAGGTAACAAATTGGAACTGTTATCACAGGCGTTTTCTTTGTTCTTTCAAGTTATGAGGAAAGGTTACTAGATCCCAGGTGATAAAAACCACTTCATTTTATATATTTTAATTTTTTTCGAAATGGGAATTAAAATATCTGATTAAATAATGGTAACCAAATATCCCAAATCAGTTTTTTTCTAGTTTCGTTTCAATGGTGGGTCAGTTTCACACTCGCTATAAATTTATAAATTTCTATTATTATTATTATTACTACAGGTGGTTAGAAAACACGATGAGGTCGACAAAAAATCTGTTCAATTATGCAACTAGAAAGATTCATCATTTTCATGATGGTTACTTTTAAAGAAGTCAGGGAATTCTTGTTTATTTTATGTCTCACATGAATGAAAACAAGCTGGTTGTACCCAGGTGCTTTCTCGCAGATGAAACAATCTTTACATGAAACCGAGTTCTTCGGGGTTGGGTCTAAACTTCTAAACGCCTTCCCACAGTTTCCCCTGCATACTTACACATTTGTTGAACACATGTAGAAATATCTTAGCTGCATCTCTAATTTATCACGGATGTTTCATATATGAACAATTTGTTGAAAAAATGGCCGACCCCAAAGTAAAATTACATTTTTTATGTCAAGGGTAAGGTATTGAATTATACAAAAAAAATATAGAAAATGAAGAAAAAACTTCGAAACTATGTTGTTCCTATTTCAAATCAAATGTCATTAAAAATAACCAATTTTAAAAAAGTCAAAAAACCAATTTAAAAAAGTTGCAATAGCACTTTTTATTCAAGTCAAAGCACTTCCTAACTTAAATATTGCTAATTGTTATATTACAAAAAATACCACCTACATATTATATGCAATACAAGTGAATCTACATACGAATATATACAATATATCTGAAGAAATTCAATACCTTATACTTTCAGAATTAATATGCAGGTATCTAATTGGAACAACTATTGCGCAGAGAAAGAGAGGAAGTGGTTCTTTCGAATAGACACGATCATTTTCGAAAATGCACGAAGTTGAGTCAGTGAGAAGGTAAACAACCCGATCGTAAACAAACATCAACCTATGTCCGTGGTTGAAAGTGATCGCACCAAACATTTCATGGAATATTTCTTTATTTCGGTATTTTGCATTTAATTTTTATGTCACTCAGTGAGTATCCAAATATACTTTCAAGTTTTGATATGTTCAGTACTTAGGTAGTACGTTTTTGTGCTTTTACAGCTCAAGTCGATTTTTTTGTCAGAAGGAAATTACCTTAACAGTGGCTGAATATATAATATCGCACACGTCCACTTATAACTCACCCTGCCAAATAAAGAATATATAATATTTTCTGGATCATTAAACGGAAAGTTGCATTCGAACCCTTCTCTGGTTTTTTGGATCACTATGCATTCAGTTTCAAATTGGTTGGATAGTTTTATGGAAAATGCTATGGGCTATTATTACCAATAAAAAAATTCAAGATAATAGACTTCTACATAACATATCACAACCGAAATCAAACTTGAAAATACATAGTATTTTTCTTGTATAGGCAATTATTTTCAGTTCTTCCACAAAACTGACCAAAAAAAGAGTGTATTCCCTTCTAGAGAACAAATGGCAAAATATTCTTTATCGTTACGCAAGATATGTTTTTTATTTTAATTTGCGTGTCTCAACTAAAATGGTTATTGACACGGGTACAGTATTTATGCTACAATATCATTTGTTACAGATATCCATTTACTTATATCGCAAACAAGGAAATTGACACGTACCTATATAAAATTAAAAGAAATAACTAATAATGTAACAATCGCAAATAATTGTGACTCGTGTCCTCTATACCTTAGAACAGAATCTATCCAGCCTTTTATTTTGATACTTGCAAATATTTTATATTGTGGTTTTTCAAGTTCTTTGACAATTTATTTTTTTATTTTTTTCGATTGATACTTCTAGTGATAGATTTTTTAGTTTATGCGAAACAAATATTTTCCGTTAATACTTTCTATACATGAATGAGTCCAATATTATTTATCTTTTGGAATCACCGACGTCCAGATAAAAATATATAACAAACATTTCTGATCTTCCATTTCGTAAATACGTTTGATTCGTAAAATTTTGTAACTATACCGGATTTCATTTTTCTAGGTTTGATGTTATAGATTTTAGACGGATAGGTCGTACAAACCGACAGATAAACACCTGATTATTAATGTTTAATAGGGTTCCTTTTCTATCTTATTGATGAAAACACTTAACAGTTATACTGCTTATTCGTTTCAGTTCCAGGCGTTGTACAAAAGAAGGATAAAAGTTGGGTAATAAACATACCTAAAAATAATTTTCATGAATTAAATTAAATTGTACTCCATCAACTGCCAAAGGTGTAATCAAATATAAACTTCTGATTCCACTAATGAAAATATTTGCCTGATAACATTCCAGAATTATTTGATAAATGATGCAGTCACATCGATAATCGTACTTCGTAAATAATGTTATTGAACTATGAACCCATTATGTGATTATTAGATTAGAAAACTAACCATTCCACACCATCAGAGATCGGATAAATGAAGATTTATAAATATTTATTGGGACTGAATAATAACCTTCCAAGAATTCCATTCCATGATCACTAAGAATTTCCGCTTTCAGTCTGGCTACCTGTTCAAGAAACCCTCAACTAGGTAGGATATTGAATATCTTCAAGAGGTCATTAGTCAAACATTTCATAGTACATATAGTGAAATTGTGTGATTTATTCAACCTGAAGAAAATATGTCATCGAAACCCCGCCAGGAAGGATCTTTTCTAAAAAAAAATATGATTGAGAAATATTAATAGTTCATTTTGGTAAATTTTAGTTGTCATAGCGTCGACTTTTTTAACCAGGTTTCAATTGAGTGAGAGGATTTGTAGTTTGTCAGTTATCCAGTTTTTACATTTCAAATTCAACCCACTTCCATTTATCCATGGATCGCGTGACAAAACATTTTGAATCCCAGAAGGCGCCTTTAATATGGAGGATGAGTTTTATGATTTATGGTCCGATTCTAGTGCAAATCGGAATATGAAGGGTTTTTATTATAAAATTTCCTGACAGAATTCAAGATAGTTTCTTGTCAAAATTCGAGATTTTGTTGTTCCAGGATGGAGAATAAGTTATTTGATTCCATTTAAAATTAGTATACGAGGACTTTTGGGGAGGCGGATTATGAATTTTTGGTCAAATTTCAATTGGGGGTGTTTCTGGTTTCAGTGAAAAATGTGTATCTATTTGGGAGTTGCAGATTACAAATTTAGGCCACAAACCCACAGACGAAAAAATTAAAATGAATAAAAAAACTATTCAAAATAAGCTGTTATTCAAAGGCACTGTATAAATTGTCAGGTGGTAAAACGTCTGAGCCAAGCAATATCGGGCGCGTTTAGTACTTGGATGAGTGACCACCTGACTAAGAAGGTGCGCGTTGAAATGCCCTAATAACTGTAGCGTATAGCATATTCGCACGAGATAAGACGATAGATACGCCGTCCTTCGGAGGGGACGTTAAGATGGCGGTCCCGAGTTCATAGATGTTGAGCTTGTTAAAGAACCCTACCTATGACAAAACAGAGGATTCGCCAAAATTTCGGGTTGGGGGAAGTGAGCTCACCGGCGTCGGTGTTTAGCCCTGGTCGCAGAAATAGGCCGACGTTAAATAATAAAAAAACAATATTCAACTAAGAATGTTTTACATTCTCCTTTATCTTTGAAACTATTATCTTTTATTAAACGCCAAAACACATCAATTTAATTTCATTATTTGCTTAATCATTTTATTTCATTTCCGAATTTTGCACACCAAGCTGTGAAAACAACTTTCATTTTAAAATAGTTTATATCGCAAGATCCGACTGCGTAATTACTACCCCTATCTGCTAATGAAACCAATTTTTTACAGATAATTATTAATATAAGTATACGTTTTTGCCGGGTTGCCTATCAAATGATGGCCGCAAGTACTTTTTCGAAAACTATACCCATTTAGTAATAAGAAATATAAAATATATATATATATATATATATATAGAGAGAGAGAGAGAGAGAGAGAGAGAACTTAGGTTGCCATACCTCACTTGGCCGCAACCTTTTGGCAACCAGGTGTGAACAAGTATCAATTTGTTGAACTTTTACACCCATCGCGTATTTTGATATATTATATATCAAATTAAAGCTAATGTTTTTCTCTACACGATGGTACAGGGTTGCCTATGTAAAACCGGCCGCAAATAGGGGGTGCCAACTCATAAAGGTACATAAGAGCAAGAAAGAGTGACTACACAGACTACTGACAAGGACGTAGTTAGCCAGCTTTGCATCGTTTCAACTATATTGCGCATGCGTTGACAGATGAGGTTCTCGACTAGCTAGCGTCTCTCAATTATAACCAGTTCTTCTGTAAAAACTAATAAAAGTCATATTACATTTTTGTGTCATTTATGCATCCTCCGATTCATCGGAGCCATCACTCCCATAGTAAACTACAAATATCAGAATCATCATCTGCATCCTCAAAGTGTTCTTCACTTGAATCACATTCCACATCTTCGACTTACAGTGGTGTCGAATCTCCAACGAATCAAGTTGGTTTTATAAAATTCGTCTCCGTAAATAAATCGTCCGCGACAATTTTTGTTTCAAGAATTTCCAGGACGGTGGAATACGCGTTGAATCAAAGCGTTTTACTTTTTTCAAAAATTTCGTGATTATTTTTTCCAAAATGCCGCCATATTGATATATATATATATATATATATATATATATATATATATATATATATATATATATATATATATATAGAGCGTGTTTGAAACATATGGGAACATATTTTATTATCAGAGTTACAAATAGGGGATCGTTTCTGCATATCGAAAAACCCAAGAATCGATTTCGACATATTCCGTAATCATCATATAGTTTATATTTTGTGTTAATGAATAGCATATTTTTGTAACTTTACAAAGGTTTCAGTAATCCGGATGTTTCACTAATTCGGATTGCCTCAATTTCAATTGATCCGGATTAGCGGAGCTTTACTGTATGATATATATATGTATATATATATATATATATATATATATAAATATATATATATAAATATATATATATATATAAATATATATATAAATATATATATATATATATATATATATATATATATATATATATATAGTTATATACCTGTTTCAATGGATTATCTCAGCATTTCGAAAGATAAAAATAAAAATTGAAAATTTCATGATCTCCAATTCGTTCAAGGAACCTTCAACTGAGAAAAACAAAAATTGAAAGTCACTTCCCGTTTGACCGGAAGTGACTCTGACTTTTTTATTTCAAATAGCACCCTGTATATTTTTTGCAATTTTTTATTTCTACTCAAAATTATCTTTCCAACGATTATCACACTTTGTATTTTACATTTGATTTGATGGGAAAACGTCAATTGAAATTTCAAATTGAAAGAATTGCAGTAGGCTACGATATTTTGTGTAATCTTAATTTTGACTTCAATAATAATTGATAATTTATGAGCAATTATACCTTATTTTTATAACGAGTTGCATACAATAATTTTTCTACGTTCATGCAAAAACCAAAAAATATTTCATTTAGGTGGCACTAAACTGTAAGGAAGACATTGTTTGTTTAAATCTATCTGCTAAAAGTAATACAAAAATATTTTGTGTAATTCAGTTGATATTCGAAGGAACTAATTTTATTTTTAACAAATTACATTTTCTAGTAATTTCATAGTCCATTATGTAATGAATATGATTGACAATTATATGAAACATGCAACTATTTAAAACGTAATACAATCTCACAGAAAATGGGCTAAATTTGGCGTCGATTTGAAAGTTTATGTCTGTCATGATGACAGAACAATATAGTAGAACCAGTTTTTCAACCAAATAAAGTTTTGTATTTTTCATGAACGTAGAAAAGGAAATATTTCTCACTTATAATCGTCATCAATAAAAAAACCTTCCTCAAGTTGAAATCAACTACCTATGTATTTTACCGAATGTCAAACAAAGAATGAATAGTAAAAGAAACAAAAAATTACAGAGAAAAGGGGCACAAGAATATAATAACTAAAGCATATATTCGAAATGTTAACCAACTGCTTCTACACATCTTTCAGCTCGTTGGAGTAGTTCACGCGAAGTAACACTTCTCAACACCTCAGCATTCATTCCTTATTTTGTTTTTTAGATCTTCCAAATCGATAGGAGGAGTCTGGTACACACGATCTTTCAAATACCCCCAAAGGAAGAAATCCAGCGGTGTTAAATCTGGAGATCTTGCAGGCCATCTTATCGGTCCGTGTGTGCCGATCCATCTATCTCCAAATGTTTCATTTAAATGATTCCTTACCGCTATAGTATTGTGGGGGGGTGCACCATCCTGTTGAAAATGAATTTTCTACGCATATGTAAGAATATTTTCAAGAAAATGAGGAAGTTCATCCCGAAGGAATTCTAGGTACATTCGACCAGTTAATGTACCATCGTAAAATTTTGGTCCTAAAATGAATCCATCAATCATGCCGCACCATACATTGACTCCACAGATAACTTGAAACTTAGTTTGTCTTAGCCAGTGTGGATTATTTTGCGACCAATAATAACAATTATGTCGATTTACAGTTGCATTATTATGGAAACGACTCTCATCTGACCACAATATCGAGCTGATAATACCATCTTCACGTGCCAAGCAAGAAACGCAAGTCACCTCTCGTAATCTGTGGGTAGTAATCCTTGATGCAGATGAATTTTAAATGGTTTGAATTTGGCAATTTTGAGAATGCGCTGAATTGATGAACGAGAAATACCGCTCTCCCGTTCTATGTTTCTAATAGAGATATGGGGATCAACAACCACTCTTCCTAAAACTGCAACAGTATGCTCTACGTCCGTAGAATTTTTTCTTTTAAAGACAGTACGCTTTCTATGAAATGATCCACTTGTTGCCAAATTCGAAGCCAAGCGTGGGAAATACATAGCGCTTGGCATTCGTCTATCAGGGTATTTCTCTCTGTATGCACGTAGGGCAGCCCGACGATTATTTTCACATTTTCCATAAATCAGTATCATATCCAATTTCTCTTGATTAGTGCAGTTATCATCATTTTCACGGTTATTCATTCTTGAATGTTGGTTTCTCTGACACGCACACAACTATTGAGAATTATTAACTGTCAAAGTTATAAACAAATGTATTCAAATGTTTCTATGGCACACTAAGGTTTTCATTTAAGAATTATTAATTCTTCCAGTTCTACTACAATTCTAATAATTTGAAATTTGACGTTCTCTTCATGATCTCGAATGCAAAATTGTTCATGAATTATCAATTATTATTGAAGTCAAATCAAATTACACAAAATATTGCCTACTGCAATTCTTTCAATTTGAAATTTCAATTGACGTTTTCTCCAACAAATCAAATGTAAAATTCAAAGTGTGATACATCGTTGGAAAGATAATTTTGAGTAGAAATAAAAAATTGCAAAAAATATACAGGGTGCTATTTGAAATAAAAAAGTCAGAGTCACTTCCGGTCAAACGGGAAGTGACTTTCAATTTTTGTTTTTCTCAGTTGAAGGTTTCTTGAACGAATTGGAGATCATGAAATTTTCAAATTTTTATCTTTCGAAATGGCTGAGATAATCCATTGGAACATGTATACTGGGACACCCGGTATATATATATATATATATATATATATATATATATATATATATTTATATATATGTATATATATAAATATATATATATATATATATATATATATATATATATATATATATATATTGTTATGTTTTGTTGATATAATAAATTATTTTGTTATTATTTTGCCCCACGTTTTGGGTGCCAAATTGTTATGTAATGATATTTGCAAAAATGTTTTTATATAATAAGATTGCTAATAGTTTTTGCTATTCTTTGTGAGCCAAATTGATATGATATAGATAGATATTTTCGCCCTGTATATGTATTGTATGCTGTAATAATAATTGCTAACGAACGTCACTGTTCTCTCGTCACGCTGCTGCCAATTGTTATCACTTTTCTCACCACGGCTAAGCAACAGTTGGTACGCCTCTTACCTCAGATAGCCGGTTCAGGCAATAGAGCCACTAACCACTGCTGTCTAATTTCAATTTATTCAATGGTCATCGGTATGATTGTTTATCATTGTAAGAAAACAAACAACAAAGTATCAAAAAGCAATTATTTCCTTTATTCAGGAAGACTTAATTTTACCTGGCCTACGAGAAATAACTTATTCTAATGTGAATCTATAAATATTCACGGATAATCATAAAAATCAAATCATGCATGGATAGACACAACCTCACTTTTTCTTTGAGAGTGAAGTTTTCTGTTATAGTTCAAAATAAAGTGAAATAAAGTTCTTCAGATGTGAGATACGTTATTTGTGAAATTGTTCAGGACCGGATGTGCACTATTAAAGTTTTTATACCTGGCTGGAAATGTCGGTGTTCAAGATATGCCCTGAAATTGGATCTCTTCTCACTACAAGCTCTATCACGAACTCCAATACCATAAATCAGGAACCATACATATGCAGAAATCAGCTTTGGACACTTGGATATGTTGTATAATTAAGGTAATATTGGTTTTTTTTCTAATGTTGGAATTATTTCATTTTTCTTTCTCCCAAAATGTTGCGTGGCATTCCCTTGTAAATTTATTTTCAATCTCCATGTCGCTTTGTTTTCTGCTCCCTTGGATACCAATTTTCTTTCTTCTTTTTCATTTGAATTTTTGAATTCGCGCACCAAATTGTCACATTTCACTGTTTGGGTTCATCTTATATAATTTATATATACAACTATTTTCCCATTCTTATTACTATGTACAAATTTCAATAATAATTGTTTATGACATCACCCCGTTGTTATTCTCTCACAATTTCCAATTCTCCATATGACCATCTATTCCCTGATTGGCTATTGTCATCAAGAAGTTTGCTGTTGGTTACTTTTAGTTATCTACAATTTCATATACTATATGTTTCAAATTTATAAATGTGTTGATCACTTTTTATTCATGAAAATTTTGTAAATCTAGACTTTTTGTTGTCTTTTTACCAATTATGGGTTATAATCATTATGACAGTGTATGAAATTGATTGTGTTATAGTATTTTGACATTTTATCTATCCATATTATACATAGGCTTACAAATAAATAGAACTTCCAAAATTATGTAAAAACAATCTCTTGAAACTAATAACTATTTAGTAATTATTCTTTTTGTGTTTTTTTCCTTTTAAAACTTATAACTGGCATAACATAACATAACAACATTCCTAAATTTATATGCAATAATTTTCTACTAGTTAGAAAATTTTGAATATCAATTTCTTTATTTATATTTATTAACTTTACTTTGACTAATACTATTTTTCTACTTTCAGAAAACTACCTTGCTGGATTTCCCACCAGTTCATGAAAAACAAGTTCTTCAACGATAACTATTATTTACAACTACTAGTACTACATTCTTTTGTTCCAGAAAAACTTGACTATGGACTTCTTTTCAGATCAAGAGAGAAAACTTTTCAAGATATCTTCATATATGACATTTTATATTTTATGATTATCTTACTTTCATTTTATATTTTATACTGATATTATTTTCAATTATCAATTTTACAATTACTGGTACTCTTTCAATTATGCTGTTTTAATATTTTTCCTATCTCTTCCTTCAGTTGTTCTTTAAATTCATATTGAATTGGATATTTTATTAATTTGAATCTCTATTTTATTTACTTTTATTTTGTGTACATACTCTTTCGCTTTTTAATTTTTCACATAATTAACTTATTATATTCACTTATAATTCATTAATATACCTTCATTTTATTTATTAATATACCTTCATATTATTTATCAATATACCTTCATCATCATCATCATCATATTTCTTATAATATACTTCTTTAGTATTATTATTATTATCATTTCCACTTTCATTCCTCACATACATTCATTTTATACACAAAATATTTTCATCTCCATTTCTTTTCATTTTTCATCAAAATTCACATTATTTATTATCCATTTCTATATTTTCTCTTCTTCATAATCTATATTGTTTTATATTTGTAAACATTTTCAATATTGTTTTTCACTTTAATTAATCTAACTAGCCTGTACCAATAATTTCATCAACTTTTCTGTTTTTCAGTATTATGATTGTTATTCAATATCTTTCTTTTCTTTCTATACTTTTTATTTAGGCGTTGTTTTGCTTTTTCTAATATTTTCTGTCATTGATGTATTTTTTTCTTTACGTTTGTTTTTCATTTTATTTTCTTTTATTAAATTTCTGAAATCCTAACTAGCTATCAAATTATTTTTTTAACTTTTTTCCTTTTTTATTCCCTAACTTACCTATTAAATTTGTTAACCTACAATTTATTAATTCCTAAATTTTCATTTTTATTATTTGTCTCTCCTTCTATAGAATCTTGCTTGTTTTGTAACTGCAAGCCTATATTTTATTTCACAAATTTTCAATAGAAATTTCATATTAATTTTTTCAACTACTTTCTTTTCCATAACTCCAAACTTTTTTCGTTTTTGATCGTCATATTCATTCAACTTCTTTTCTATTTTTATATTGGACATTTTACTATACATTATTATTATTATTTCAAACTTTGTATTACTTTCTTTCTTTTCAAAAGTTCTATTCACCCTGTAGATGTCATTGATTTGCATTACTATTATTTTTTTTTTTATTTCCTTTTTTCAATTTTTTATCACTTTTTTACCTTTTTGTAACTCAAAATTCATTTTTGCCATGTTCCTGTCATATATTTTCATTTTTGTTACTTTATTATTTATTTTCCCCTTTTTCATTTAAAAATTTTCAATAATCACGTTCTTATTATTCCTAAGTTTGTTATTATCGTCATCAGGATTCATTTTAATATTTTGTATTTGTTTATCATCCTTTTCTAATAAACTGTTCCTATGATCTGTTTTTTTTATAACTACTCCCTCAAATTCCTTATTATTTGTTTGTATTCCATGACAATTATTAATAACTCTACTCTCTAATTATTGTCTGTTCTTCTTAATTTAATAATTTTTTTTTATTATTTTTAAATTAGTATATTTATGTTGTTTTTCTACTTTTTTCTCGAGAGTACTTATTTCATTTTTAACTATTTCTTGTTTACTATTGATATCTAATTTCATATCTTTTATTTTCTCATCGTGCCTTTCTACATGATTATTGATATTGGATACTTCTTGTGTTATTGCCACATAAAATTCCTCATTTTGTTGTCCTATTTTAATTTCTAATTGTTTGTGAGCTTCTAACAATTCCTTTTTACTTTGTTGAGATTTAGTTTGTATTTTGTTTTCTATACTTTCCATATTTCTTTTTATATTCTTTTATTTTCTTTCCATTTTCTCTCAATCTTTCTTCCATACTCACTGTGTTTTCTTTCAATTCTTTTATTTCATTTGACAAACTTTCTTTCATTTCATTCTTTATATTTCCTATTTTTTCTTCCATCCTTTCCTCCATTCTTCCCATACTTTCTCTCATTCCATCATTCATTCTTTCTATTTGCTCTTTCATTTCATTTTTCATACTCCCATATTTTCATTCATTTTCTCTGTTTTTTCGAGTTTTCTTTTATATCATTTTTCACACTTTCATATCATTTTTCATACTTGCTATATTTTCATTTATTTTTTCTATCATTTTATTTAGATAACTCTCCATTCCTGTACTTTCACTTTTTATTTCTATATCTCTCACTTTACTACTCTCTCCTTGTTCCTGATCGCCTCTCTCTCTAGCTTCTGCACCTTCTTCCAAACCAACTTTCTTACCATCTCTCAAATCCATTTTTAATGTTCACCCAGTGTTATTAAAAATTAATATTTTTCCTTTACTTGCCCTTACTCTGCCTTGAAATGGTTTATTGCCCTTACTTGCCTTTTCCCCCCAGATAAATATTATGAAATGATATTGCCTTTACTTGCCACTACGTTGCGGCGCCAAATTGTTATGTAATGATATTTGCAAAAATTGTTTTTATATGATAAGATTGCTAATAGTTTTTATGCTATTCTTTGTGAGCCAAATTGATATGATATAGATAGATATTTTCGCCCTGTATATGTATTGTATGCTGTAATAATAATTGCTAACGAACGTCACTGTTCTCTCGTCACGCTGCTGCCAATTGTTATCACTTTTCTCACCACGGCTAAGCAACAGTTGGTACGCCTCTTACCTCAGATAGCCGGTTCAGGCAATAGAGCCACTAACCACTGCTGTCTAATTTCAATTTATTCAATGGTCATCGGTATGATTGTTTATCATTGTAAGAAAACAAACAACAAAGTATCAAAAAGCAATTATTTCCTTTATTCAGGAAGACTTAATTTTACCTGGCCTACGAGAAATAACTTATTCTAATGTGAATCTACAAATATTCACGGATAATCATAAAAATCAAATCATGGATGGATAGACACAACCTCACTTTTTCTTTGAGAGTGAAGTTTTCTGTTATAGTTCAAAATGAAGTGAAATAAAGTTCTTCAGATGTGAGATACGTTATTTGTGAAATTGTTCAGGACCGGATGTGCACTATTAAAGTTTTTATACCTGGCTGGAAATGTCGGTGTTCAAGATATGCCCTGAAATTGGATCCCTTCTCACTACAAGCTCTATCAGGAACTCCAATACCATAAATCAGGAACCATACATATGCAGAAATCAGCTTTGGACACTTGGATATGTTGTATAATTAAGGTAATATTGGTTTTTTTCTTCTAATGTTGGAATTATTTCATTTTTCTTTCTCCCAAAATGTTGCGTGGCATTCCCTTGTAAATTTATTTTCAATCTCCATGTCGCTTTGTTTTCTGCTCCCTTGGATACCAATTTTCTTTCTTCTTTTTCATTTGAATTTTTGAATTCGCGCACCAAATTGTCACATTTCACTGTTTGGGTTCATCTTATATAATTTATATATACAACTATTTTCCCATTCTTATTACTATGTACAAATTTCAAAAATAATTGCTTATGACATCACCCCGTTGTTATTCTCTCACAATTTCCAATTCTCCATATGACCATCTATTCCCTGATTGGCTATTGTCATCAAGAAGTTTGCTGTTCTACCATTGGTTACTTTTAGTTATCTACAATTTCATATACTGTATGTTTCAAATTTATAAATGTGTTGATCACTTTTTATTCATGAAAATTTTGTAAATCTAGGCTTTTTGTTGTCTTTTTACCAATTATGGGTTATAATCATTATGACAGTGTATGAAATTGATTGTGTTATAGTATTTTGACATTTTCATCTATCCATATTATACATAGGCTTACAAATAAATAGAACTTTCAAAATTATGTGAAAACAATCTCTTGAAACTAATAACTATTTAGTAATTATTTTTTTGTGTTTTTTTTCTTTTAAAACTTATAACTGGCATAACATAAATAACAATATATATATATTATATATATATATATATATATGTTTTTTTTAACAAATGTATCAATATATACCTCTAACATTATTGTACAAATATGTCCTTTTACATCAACTTGATTTTATTTATATAATTTTATCTAACTTTATCTATACTTTTGATTTCAACACATTGTATTCACACCTAATTTTATCTATATTTCATATATTAAATTCTCATCTTTAAAAAATAATTGTACCGAATAAATCATAATCTCACGCACAGGCTACATGCCTTGGTGAGAATCTCGGTTTATTGAATGTTTTTCAATTTATATGTAGGTTTATAATTTTTGATTATTACTCAATAAACTATATATTATTATTACTATTATTATATATATATATATATATATTTATATATATATATATATATATATAAATACATATGTTTGCTACATATGGGAACAAATGTTATTATCAGAGTTACAAATAGGGTATCGTTTCTGCATATAATGAAACCTAAAAATCGATTTTGACATAAGTAACGTGACCACGAATATGGCGGCAATTTTGGAAAAAATTCATTACGAATGTACAAAAAGTGTGGTTAGGTTAAAACAGGAACCTCCTGAAACAGGTCGATTTTTAATTTCAATTTGCCACATTTATAAAAGAAAATTAAATATACAGGGTGATCCACGTTTGACTAATGACGTCCGCGACAATTTTTTCGAATGGAATACCCTATATATTATTCAATTTTTGGAATATATATAGAAAGCTGATTTCAAAAATATATCACACATAGGGTTTGTATACAGTGCGTCCGTTGAATTCAGTGCTCTCGTAAAGTAGTGAATAAATTCGTTAAAAATTCAAGGAATAATTTTTGGAAAGAACGCTCGAAGCCGTCAAATTTTATTTCCAGTTGGGCATTCTTTCAAATTTAATTAATACAAACAGAATGATTCGTGTAGGAGAAATTACGTCATATGTATTTTTTTAATGGCAACTCCATTTTTCATCACGGAATGTGAAAAGGTGATTATGAGTATGGGTGAAATTAAAATAAAATAAAAAAAACTATTTTGAAATATGAAAATGATAGCTTCAAACAACGATAAAATTAAATGTTCAAATTGTGCACCGTTTGCTATCTGCCTATTTCCATTACTTGATAGTAGCCATAGCGACCAGAATTTTCTTCTTATTGCTGAATAGTTTTTGTGAAGTTATTTCTTTAAAGAATAACATGGTTTGTCGATACATTATTAAGTAGTAACTTCGTCATTTCATGGAAAATGATCAAATTAAATGAACGAGAAAGAATTGAAATTCTTTGCATGATAAGATTTGGAGACAGAATGCGCACCCAAAGGGGGGAAGTAGTTGCATTGTTTAATGCAACTCATCCTGATCGGGGAAAAAAGTGTTGGGACAATTTTTGTAGATAATTGCATGATCTACAATTTTTGTCTGAGCTATTTTTATCATAAAACTAACCGTTTCGCAAAAAAAATTCAAAAAACCCATTTTTCCGAACTTTGACCTTGCAAAAAAAATGTTGCACACATGGGATCGATGGGAATTTTTCACAAATTTCGTTATAATGGTATCCTCATGTAAATTTTCAGCTTCTTGGGAATGTATGCAAAGGTACCCCTATTTTTCGGGCTAACTTGACCGGGCTTTGCGACGACTGTTACCAATCACTAAACCGTTTTCACCACTTTATGGACGGAATTTTCGAATAAAGTTAAACACGATTCATTTATTTGTAACAGAGAGCCAAAACACCATTTTTTATTACTAATTTAAAAACTATTGGGACCCCTGTAAGTTGAGTTTATTTTGATTTTTTCAACACAAAATATGTTCAATAAATTAGTACCTACCCCGTAGATCGTTTTTCCCCAATAAAATAGTGAAACGTAGTGAGTGTACCTATGCTTCGAAAGCTCTGTTAAAAAAACTTGTGCATTGCAATAATTAATTATCAGCAGTATTGTTTTAAGTATTCTAAAGTATTTCCCCAAATTTCATTATATAGAGTTTTTTATTAACGCAAAAACAATTGTAAAATACCCGTAATGAACGATTTCAATAAAGAGAAATATTAAAAAAAGAAACAGTTTCAAAAATATTATTTTTTCAAATATTTAGGGAAAAATTTGGAAAATCTCTTAGTACGAACCAATCCCTGGAATGTAACACTCATGCAAAATTTCATTCTCTTATTACCGATACTCTTTGAAATATAACCTGTATTCATCACCTGGGATGCGAAATTGTGATATAAGAGAAGTTTTCTGAAGCAAAAAATATGTATTATGCCATTTTTAGATTTTTATCCCCCCTTCGAAATTCAGAATTTGGAAAATCATCTCAAGAGATAGGTTGTTACTACCCCTTGAATGTAACCCTCATGCAAAATGTAATTCTCTTATAGACCAAGATCCGACTGCGTGATTACTACCCCTAACTGTTAATTGAAACAAAAGTTATTTTTGAGATAATTATTAATATAAGTATACGTTTATGCCGGGTTGCCTATCAAATATAGCCGCAAGTACTTTCAATTAAAATTTAATAAAATATTTTTTTTCCAACTACACCCATTTGGTAATAAGAAAAGTTATAGTTCATTTCAAAGAGAGATATAGAGAACTTGGGTTTGGGTTGCCGTTTCTCACTTGGCCGCAACCTCTTGGCAACCAAGGGTGAACAATTTGTTGAACTTCTACATTCATCGCTTATTTTGATATATTATATATCAAATTAAAGCAAATGTTTTTCTCTACACGATGGTACAAGTATCTTGCAGCATTTATATTATTTATTGATTAAAGAAGTTTTTGTTAACGCTCCACAAAATGCCAACTTTGGATACTGAAAAGAGTTCGCAAAATGACACTTTAGCGGAATTGTACTTAAAGACGTCATGGCAACAATTTAGCGCACTGAGATTTGTTTTTTCAGAGAATTTATAATTAATATCCTAAAAATGTTACAGGAGACTCAATAAACTATAGATTATTTGCAATTTTATAATAATATTCTTTTGGAATACTCATTTCATGAAAAAATGAACACTAATATTTGACAAGTATTTAAAAACTACCATATGGATGGTAATTGAAAATGTATGCACGGCGAAGAAATATGGCTTTAGCGGACATTATCTTCATATTCCGGAATTAGCTGGCGCCTCGTCTATAAACATTTCGATTCGTCCGCTAAAGCCTCACTTTGCGTACTTGTTAGATAAACTACTATTATACTGTTTCCTAAAAATAGCGTTTTAACCTAACCACACTTTTTGTACATTCGTAATGATTTTTTTCCAAAATTGCCGCCATATTGGTGGTCACGTTACTATTGTCAAAATCTATTTTTAGGTTTCTTTATATGCAGAAACGATACCCTATTTGTAACTCTGATAATAATATTTGTTCCCATATGTAGCAAACATATATACATATATATATATATATATATATATATATATATATATATATATATATAAAACTGAGTTTAGGAAACACAAGAAACCAATTTTATGTTTTCCTTTGAGGTTGCAGTCAATAGGAAATGGCCATGTAAAGAAGACTCTTTGTTAATATGTCGAGCTTTCGAAATACTTTATTTCATTATCAAGACATCTGAAAAGAACAAAATCACATTGTAACAATGCTCTTTTTTATGAACTATAAAAAACTTACTAACTCGAGGTTGCTAACAAGAAAATATCGGTGCACATCACAAATAAAATCTTTAAAAATCAGTTTGAAAAAAACATCTTCGACTACTTGAAAATCTCATGTTGAATATGCAAATTCATGTTGAATATGCAAATTCATGTCGAATTTGATTGAAATACACACGTGGTGATCCCTGCAGTGGATTGTCGAGAAAGGACCGTGAACGCGGTCAGAATAATTGATATGATGTTAGAACCAATGAGGGACGAGCACGTGTTTATCCCACTCTTCGACGATCATCTATGGCGGGCCATTCAAAAGTTGTACAGGGACACTTTCGCCTTTCGTGTCAACATTCAGTAGGCGAAAGTTCCCTTACAAATAGAGAAACACGTGTTTCAGTGTCTTTAGAAATTCAACTCCAAGGGGTGAAATATTTTATGAGGGTTCCGTTAGTTTCCAAGTTAGGGTCATATAAATTCGTATTTGAGGTTTTTGTCACAGATAAAGAAATACATTTCAGTGTTTTTAGAATTGCATCCCCTAAAGGGGGTGAAATGGGGGGTAAAAATTTGCACAGGGGTCCCGATAGTTTCTAAATTAGTAATGAAAAATGGTGTTTTGGCTCTCTGTTACAAATAAATGAATCGTGTTTAACTTTATTCGAAAATTCCGTCCATAAAGTGGTGAAAACGGTTTAGTGATTTGTAACAGTCGTCGCAAAGCCCGGTCAAGTTAGCCCGAAAAATAGGGGTACCTTTGCATACATTCCCAAGAAGCTGAAAATTTACATGAGGATAAAATTATAACGAAATTTGTGAAAAATTCCTATCGATCCCATGTGTGCAACATTTTGTTTGCAAGGTCAAAGTTCGGAAAAATGGGTTTTTTGGATTTTTTAGCGAGACGGTTAGTTTTATGATAAAAATAGCTCAGACGAAAATTGTAGATCATGCAATTATCTACAAAAATTGTCCCAACACTTTTTTCCCCGATCAGGATGAGTTGCATTAAACAATGCAACTACTTCCCCCCTTTGAGTGCGCATTCTGTCTCCAAATCTTATCATGCAAAGAATTTCAATTCATTCTCGTTCATTTAATTTGATCATTTTCCATGAAATGACAAAGCTACTACTCAATAATGTATCGACAATCCATGTTATTCTTTAAAGAAATAACATCACAAAAACTATCCAGCAATAAGAAGAAAATTCTGGTCGCTATGGCTACTATCAAGTAATGGAAATAGGCAGATAGCAAACGGTGCACAATTTGAACATTTAATTTTATCGTTGTTTAAGCTATCATTTTCATATTTCAAAATAGTTTTTTTTATTTTATTTTAATTTCACCCATACTCATAATCACCTTTTCACATTCCGTGATGAAAAATGGAGTTGCCATTAAAAAAATACATATGACGTAATTTCTCCTACACGAATCATTCTGTTTGTATTAATTAAATTTGAAAGAATGCCCAAATGGAAATAAAATTTGACGGCTTCGAGCGTTCTTTCCAAAAATGTTTCCTTGAATTTTTAACGAATTTATTCACTACTTTACGAGAGCACTGAATTTAACGGACGCACTGTATACAAACCCTATGTGTGATATATTTTTGAAATCAGCTTTCTATATATATTCCAAAAATTGAATAATATATAGGGTATTCCATTCGAAAAAATTGTCGCGGACGTCATTAGTCAAACGTGGATCGCCTTGTATATTTAATTTTCTTTAATAAATGTGGCAAATTGAAATTAAAAATCGACCTGTTTCAGGAGGTTCCTGTGCGCGCGTTAAGTATGGAAACATGAAGATATCTTTTGGTTATGTATATTAGCGGCGATTTTAAATTTTCGACGTTGCCAAATGTACAGTTTCTGAGATATACAAACAATATGTTTATTTTTAAATGGGACAACCCGTATATTTTACAATTTTCTGTTACAGTTTTTTATTGCCGATGCAGCATACCAACTGTTAATGGCCAATATTGACCATTAATTTTAAGAAATTAGGAAACATATTTTCATTGCAACCGTTGATATTAACATAAAGAGAAAATAAAATGTGCCACTTGGTATTTGTTAAACATGATATGAATATCGGTTTCATTTCGTAAAATCAAGTAGGTTTTACTGTCAGTAGGTACGTCGTGATTTACTGTCAGTAGGTACGTCGTGATAGTTCTTTGAAAATAGGCTTACCAGCGATAAAAAAACAGAGTAAAATACAATGGTACATTTAACAGAGCGTCAAATATTTGAAATTTTAATACTAAAAGGATGTGGTGACAATGCCATAATATTATGAAATTTGAGTATGTTTTTGCAACATAATTTGTAGGACACGAACACACGAAGAGGTATGTGAAATATTTAATAACAACTATGAAGACAGAACTCCTATAGCTCGTGATACTGTATCTGAAATTATTCATAAATTTGAGGAAAGTGGACATGTACGAGAACTCCCAAAAAGTGGCCGCCCTGCTATTCCAGAACAAATAAAAACTGACATTTTTTTGTCGATGGTTGAAGACCCTCATAAGGCTACAAGAGTTGTTGGAACCGAAAATCACATCAGTCAAACAACTGTTCGTAAATATTTAAAAAAAGAAAAATGGCATCCCTATAAACAATTGGTACAGCAACTGAACGAAGACGATCCAGATCGCAGAATGGAGTTCTGTGAAACCAATGTTAAATAGATTTGACACTAATCCTAATTTCTTAAATCAAATCATTTTTTCTGATGAGGGTGCTTTCCAGTTAAATTGCACGGTCGATAAACAAAACTGCAGATACTGGTCAGATGAAAATCCTCATTGGATGGTGGAGGCACATACACAAAAAATCGATGTGTGGGCAGGAGTTATTAATAATATCATTATTGGACCTTATTTTTGGAATAGAACCATGACAGGTGAAGAATACTGGGCATTTTTTGAATTAGAGTTAATCCAGAATCAGCACTCTTTCCTGATGATATAAATCCTCATACCCTGATTAGATCAATTTGGATTCAGCAAGATGGAGCGCCTCCTCATTATCTTCGAGGCGTTCGTGAGTTTCTCGACATTACATTTCCAAATCGTTGGATTGGAAGAAGAGGAGCTATCGAATGGCCAGCAAGATCTCCGGATTAGACACCTCTAGATTATTTTTTGTGGGGTTATTTAATGAGCAAAGTGTATGTGAATAGGCCACAGTTTATCCAAGGACTGAAAGACAGAATTACAGAGGAGATAGCACTAATTTCTCCGGAAACGATTAGAAAAGTCTTGGTTGAATTTTCATTCAGAATGGATTTCTGTTTCCAAAGACAAGGAGGTCATATTGAACAAATCCTTTAATTTGTTTCTTTAGGTATTGTTTTCTGTTTATACTGCAATATTTATTACAAAATAAAAATGTTTTTCCTAATTTCTTAAAATTAATAGTCAATATTGCCATTAACAGTTTCTATGCTGCATCGGCAATAAAAAACTGTAACAGAAAATTGTAAAATATACGGGTTGTCCCATTTAAAAATAAACATATTGTTCGTATATTTCAGAAACTGTACATTTGGCAACGTCGAAAATATAAAATTTGAAATCGCTGGTCCATCTAATATACATAACCAAAATTTTGTTATTTTATCTTACGGGGTGTCAAAGATATCAAACAATACTCGAATAATTACTGTTCGTTTATTATATTATGAAATTGAACCGTAATTTCCTGTTTGTTTGTTCGAGCATCACGCAAAAAACTACTGGACCGATTTTGATAAAACGATTTGTGTTTGAAAACATATGATTAGACTTAAAACTGGTACGTTTTTTGTCTCGCTATGCATTTTTCCACAACCAAGTTCAACCAATATGAGGTGAGCTTCCATTAAAGGCATAACAACGAACGGAATGAGGTAAAACGGACAAAGCTAGATGGAATAACACAAAGAAAACCGTAGGAAAAAATACAAATTCCACGCGGACGAAGTCGAGAGTACCAGCTATTTTCAATAACGATAAGCTTTTCTAAAGCCCACTAAATTTCAGAAATATTTTTCAATAAGAATCAAAATATGGTTACAGAGTTATACTCGGTGTTGAAATATTTCACTCAGAAAAGAATGAAATTCAAATGCAATCATAAGTTGCGAATGAGTTAAAATTGAACAAAGGATGAAATATGTTCAGTGGATCATTTTTAAGATGGAAAATTCTTCCATTATATTTATTTGGGTATCCCATACGAATGAAAATATATTGAAAAATAGTTCCTTTTTGAAATTTTCAAATTTAATATTTCTGATCGCCAACCACAGCACTATTTTTTTTCGCCATAAACATCTAGATTATTCGCCCCTTGCCTGTTTAGAGAATTTCAACTGAATTAATTAACCTAAGTTGAAAAATAATTGAACGAATATGTCATAGACATCAATTTTGGAATTTCGTGTAAAAAACTGTTATTAGCGACGAAAAATATTTACTGGTTCTCAAATCGACACATTTCTAAAATAATGAAGATTTTTTGTTTATTTGAAACTACCAAATTTGAAAAGTTTATATTTTATTATGGGTAGGATTTTAATTTATCCATATGTATTTTAGTTTATTTCCCATATGGATCAACCAATATGGCATGAATTGAATTTAAAAAAAAACTCCTGAGAAATTGAAATATCAAACCATTAAAATATAAGTACCAAAATGTTCTCAAACATTTATATTTTAGGAAGAAAATACTGCGACAAATTACCGAATAACGTTGTGTATGCAGATTATTAAAAAAAAAAAGGAACTGCATAAATATTATTCTCAACAAGAATTCTGATTCTCGTTATTTTGAAAATGGGAAGGCCATCCTTTCTTAACATTACTAAGAAAATCAGAATAACCACACAAAGTTCTAATTCAATCCCATTATTTCACACGTCACTGTGATGAATACTGAATTATCATCAATTATAGCTTCTATAGAAAGATAAACTGTGTCGGTTAGTTAACACCATTGCCCGTTTCCTCCACCTCTATTATTTATTCCAACGCGATACTCGGTTAAGGAGGACTTCCACATTTGCACTTGTAAAGTAATGCAAAAATACCAATTTTTTTACGAGATTCGTCGTGGCATCTATAAATCAAACTAATTTATTACTTCGGGAGCACCGTGATTAATTTTCAGAAGAAAAAAAGGAAACGCTGATCATATCTGTCAGTGAATAACTTTAAAAATCAAGAATAGTTCCAGATACATACTTTAATTTAAACCAGACCGTGAACTTAAAAAACAACCCAAGGTTAAACTCAATTTCTCTGCATTGGGTTCAAAGAAATTAAACAATCTCAGCATTGTCGGGTGTTATTTGACTACGTTTTGAGGCATAACTATTTCCGGTTTCCGAAAATTATTGTTCTCTGTCAACACTTTTCAGTGGTACCGATAATGAATGTTTGCCTATGAATACAATAGTTTTTTCATTAGTTTTCCACCATTCGAAAGCCTCATCTCTTGATCTGTTACCATGAGTTCTTTGTACTGCGTCTTTCAACATTGTGTATAGTGGACTATTTCCTAGAATTATGCGTTTTATCTGGAAGTTGTTCATAAGTTTGCCAAAATAGTTTGTGGGAATCAACTGATTTTTGAACTGGTACAGGAAGCATATATAGAGATCTCAGACAAAGGTCGACAGGTCAGCTAACATGGTCACTGACACGTATATAAGGTTGACAGCCGTTTCGGCACAATCGATTGAAAATCATCCAGTATTTAATAACTATTTATTAACAATTTTCTAACACAAACCAACATTTTCTCAACGTTATTAAAGAGTAAGAAATTGGAGCATTTAAATCATCTTCCCAGCTATTCTGGATAAAAAGTTATGGAACGGCTGTGCCAGCTTGAGCGTTAAGCTAGCACGATAACCAGCTGAGTTAGAAAATTTTGGTTTGTGTTAGAAAATTGCTAATAAATAGTTATTGAATACTGGATTATTTTTTGTTGATTGTTCCGAAACAGCTGTCAGTTTTATATACGTGACACTGACCTCAGGGGAATAGCCGAGGAGGCCAGACAAAACTGTCGAGGACGCTTAACCCAAAGACCGTCGTGCGATATGAAGAATAGCACCCTGCAGGAGGTGGAACTGCATATCGACAGCTCCACAGTGACTGGCTGCTGATAACTGAACACAATGGATCTAAACAAGGAAAGTTGAAAAAATTTCTCCAAGTCAAGGTGTTGGTATACCGTGCCGAGGACTGAATGGCAGTGGGGCAAGTTGTCAGGAACGGAATCTCTGAGACACCAGGTCACCTCTAAGAGTATGTTGAACTTTCTGCGGTATGCGGGGTTCTGTCGTGGCATACCAACATTCCTTAGCTACGCGTAGGATTCGCATGGAATCTAAAGCAAAACTAGACGTCGGAGGAAGGACGGAGGCGAACACGTTCAGTCACAAACAAAAGGCAAACTTGCGTGGTACTAAAGCTTCCGAGCAAGCACCAACACCAAAAAACAAGGTTCTAGTAAATTCCCTGGAGGAAGTAGAACTACTTACGGACGATGAAGTGAATGCTGCTCATCTTCGGGGAACTTCGAGAATAAAGCTAAAAAACATTTAGAGAAGGGCTTTGATTATATAGCCGCTAAGATGCTATTAATCAAGGAACATTTCCTGAAACAATCTACACCAACCGCAAAGTTACGAAGAGCGCGATAGACAAGAGGATAGGAAAACGACGAAAGATGCCGAAAAAAGCACAACTGCCACCAAACGTCTTCGCACAAGAAGCAGCACCACACCACAATCCAGACAGATTAGGAAGAAATCAAGGCAAGGAGTTTCCTTCAAATATGTCCTTTTCTCAGTCGAGGTGGCTGTGGTAGAAACAGATTGACAACTCCGAGGCCCACCACGATATCCCCTTTGAGAGACTACAAGTGCGGTTCGCAAAATGTGCGGACAGTACCAGCGGAGACTGGCTCAGGAACAACATCTCAACCCTGAAGCCCTGGGAAGGGGCCACCCTAAGAGTTTTAGAGGGGGGTGAACTCCCAAAAGCAATTACTTGCACCGCCTTCATCCCGGATGATAGAGGACAAAGACCGTAAGCAGAAAAAGTTCTGCGAAGGCTCAAAGTCACGGTGATTTGAACACAGACCTTTGGACTGTTTGGGGCGAAACCTCAACGGAAAAAGGCCAAATCTGGACTTTCTCGATGGATAATGAATCCTTCGAGAAACTTTAAAAATCGACATGTTCCCCTACAACAACCTAGAGGGGCTAAAATTTAGAATTACACTACCCGAAGCAGGACAAAAGCACGGAAGGCAAATCTTGTCCTAGAATCTCAAGAGTATATATATATACCCCAAGGAGTGAGCCCCCCAAGAGGCAAATAGCACCTGAGGCGGGCACTTCCATGGAAGTGGCAGAGACTTCAGAAAAGGTGGAAGAACCGCTCAGTTCCCAGAACTGGGCTCGAAGATCAGAGTTCTTTCTGCAAGTAAACCTGGACCACGCTAAAGCGGTCAGCGCTGTGCTATGTAGGAGGTTTGACAAGGGTAGTCTGGATGTGGCATACTTGCAATGACCCTGGTTACACGTATGTAGGTTTGCAAGCCTACCAATCAACCAAGGTAAGGTATTGTGCATGGATTGCTTTTACTTAGAGGGTGAGTTTTTCTACTAATTCCGTGCTTTGCACTGTTGATATTGTAACATCTATTCTAACCACGCCAATAGAGGTAGAAAAACCTCCAATTATTGCTATCTCCCCTATGGTCCATTCTAATGGATGAACTTTTGAAAAGGCTAACGTCAAGATACATACATTGCTTAGGATATGCTAATGATCTTACGATAATCGCCAGAGGCATATTTCTGAGGACAGTAAGTATAATAAAGTGTTGCAAAGAGAAGGAACGAACTGTGAACCCTCATAAAACTACCATAGTACCATACATAAAAAGAGGGAAAGTACACAAAAAGAGGGAACCGAGAGGATTACTGTCTCCAGTTTTAAACGGGGTAGAAATTCCATTTGCACAAGAGGAAAAATACTTGGGATTAATTTTTGAACATAAGTTGACATGAAACCAAAACCTACCCAAAATAATCCAAAAAAACAAAAAATAGCTTTAAAACTGAAATAGATCCTTCATCATTCATTGCGGTTCGAAGTTCGTTTGATTGAGCCACTTGGTAGTATCAAGTGAATGATGTCTGTCATTCTGACTTTTGATTTGAGATAATTTTCAATGACTCAAATTTGGTTCTCGTATTCAAAAATAATCTTCGATTTTAAAATTTGCATTCAACCACGGTGAGTAATACCTCAACTTATTATTTGAATGCAAATTTTAAGTGAAACATAAATATTTCAGTTGTCACGTGGTTGAAGTTTGAACCTGCAAATAGTACATCCACGACTAGGGCAGAGTTGGTGAGAGCAACTAAGAATTTGTGAGAGAAATTCAAAGTCCATAGAATCAAATAGACATAATCATTCGAATATTGTCCAACTCAAGGCTGATATACATTCATTGTATTATTTATATGGTGAGATCGTTTCTTTTCCGCTATAGAAGAATACCTATATAATAGACATTGATAAACAAATCCAAGAAGATTCATACGATACCGCGGGCTACGCACAAATATCAGAGTGCTAGTAATACAGTATTAAGATTAGTTGTTAGATTTAGTTCCAATCATCTTCATCTCATTATCCATATCATTAGTAATAATCATCATTGTTAAGTCTACGGTTCAGACAATATTCTTTAGAAATATTTGATTCGTTGTTAGATATATTTTTATAATAATATAAAAAGAAAATGTAACTCTACAGTTGATTTTCATAAACAACGAAATTTTCATACTTATATCCTAACCCCGTGATATAACAAACCTGTGCAGGGTAGCATAAGGTTCGGTGGTATGATGGCCAAAGACTCAGCAGGCTGGGACGATTCAACGGCTCTGCGGTATCCAAAGACATGCTTCCCTGAAAAGCCACTGGAGCCATGAGGACCACCCCAATAGCCGCCTTAGAAGTATATATATATAGTTATGCTGAGATTGTTTGATTTCTTTGAACCCAATGCAGAGAAATTTAATTTAACCTTGGGTTGTTTTTTAAGTTCACGGTCTGGTTTAAATTAAAGTATCTGGAACTATTCTTGATTTTTAAAGTTATTCACTGACAGATATGATCAGCGTTTCCATGCCATGCCGCCTTGAAGTATATATATGTACATATATATATATATATAAATATATATATATATATATATGTACATATATATATATATATATATATATGTACATATATTGTAACGAAGCATTTTTTTAGAGCTCCGTTACTAAGCACGGCTAAAGTATATTCAACCTAACTTTGGTACGTCCCTGCATATTTGGGGTTTCTATTAATTCTGGTCTGGCAAAATATTTCATTCCCTGTTAGAAAGTAAGGTATATACCCAAAGCTACTGGAATTCACGTCAATATCATGCATAAAACATAACAGAGTTTTTCTCTAGATTTTATAAAAAGGGTGAAAAGCTCCGGTGATAGTTTTTGTAAAAGACGAGAAAGAAATGAAGATCGGGATGGGAAAAACCAAATCATTTTTTGTATCAGGAACGAAATAATCCCTCAGATTTTCGGTCCAGTTTCAGTTCATCAGACAAAAAACCGCGCCTTTCTTACTGGGCTTTTTCGTCTAGTTTGGTCATACATTCGAGATCTATAAAAAGGCACATGAAGCTCTCATCGGGGCTTGTTCCTGTTCTCCCGTAAGACTTGTTCCTTGTTACTTGAATCCAGTGGTGATACGAAGTCCGTTTATAAGTAAAAGTGAAAAGTGTGAAGAGTAGATTCGAGTTCCAGTAGAGTTGAGGTATCCGTAAGTGGAAATAGTAAATAAGTTGTATTTGAGCTGGGTTTCTCCGTGTGCTGAAGCACTTGAAGTTTATTATTTCTACATTGAATATTATTCGATTTGATTCAATTACTTTTCCGGGCGTTTACATATCATTATATGTATTATTATTATTTCATTTAGTTAATTATCTGTCGTGGCATTTACAGTTTATTTCTGCCAAAGTATTCTTTATTTGAGTTAATTCGTTGCCTGAGAAGTTAAATATATTTTCTGCATTATTATAATTCCCTTTATTCGAGCCTTTGCCGAAACGTTTAAGTTGGTCAGAAGACTACAGAGTGAATATTGATTTATTTTATTTTTGGGTGGTTCAATCGAACTTTTTGTGAAATCGATTGAGTGTTTAATTTAGGTAGTATTGACATTTTGGTCAATTGTTGGTTATTTTAACGGGTAAAAAAAATATATGATTTATTTGCCAAATTGAACAGTGGAAAGTAGACCATTTTATTTTGTGTCCCCGCGGAAAACAATTTTCACATAAGCTCTGGCAAGTGTTTTCTTTTTCTTGTCAAGGGAAATCTTACCTAAATAGTTCTTTTATTTGCCCGTTATTAAAATTATTGAGTTATGTTTTCAGTTATTTGAGTTCAGGGAAAACGCCGAATGCAAACAACTGACGCGAATATTCACATCACTTAAATCATTGAATTTAAATTTTCTATTGTCTTAAGTTCGGGGAAAACACCGAATTTAAGCAATTTACGTATAAACCAATTACATAACAATAATTATTGGTCCCCGTTGTCCCGATTCAGGCACTAACCAAATCGGAACATCGGCCGCGATAAATGCGTTGAAAAGTTTATATGTCCCTGGAAATACATGCCGAGCAAAACAAAATTCACGAATTTCACAATTTATAGTTATATTCAGGAGGAATAATTCATAATAGCGACTTGAGAAGGTTGATTTGGGTAAATAAACGATTTTGATTACATTGTGGGGAAATAAGGGATTTTATAACACGAAAATACTGTGAGGCTTTGTCGTCTGTCTCCACGCCCATTTGTTAATATTGTCTAAGCTCAGGAAATCACCGAGCATAAACAATAGGAAAACAAAGGCAAAAATATATTTCCTGTTAACGAGAACAGTTGTAGAAGAAAAGGGCTATTTTAAGGAACAGAAAAAAAATATCACAGCAGGGATTATTACAAACGTGAAGCTTAGGTAATATACAAGTGACACGTAGTATTCAAATTTTGTGTTAGGGTTAACAAGGGGAAATCGGGATGTTATAAGCCATTTGCTTACAAACTTGAGAAATCACTTTCTGAGTCAGTCAGATAACCGTGTTACGGAAGAAACAGTTTTTTTTCTTTGCTCTTAAGAGTAGTCCCTTTTATTCCTTAAATTGTCGGAAAGTTACTGTTCATTTGGCCAGTTATATTTATCGTGAAGGGCAATATCATTTCGATACTATTTGATAAATAGGATTATATATGTGAATAAATAGTTAGGTGTATGTATTATCCCCATTTTAATGTGCCATACCGGGTTTCTTTTAAACAAAATTATTTGTATTACGAAAATTGTTGTGCCAAAACTTATTGAATATACCAGTTAATTTAATACCTATTACACACTGTGTTTACATTGAAAAAAACCCTTGCTATTTCCTATAAAGTATTGAAGTTACGCAACAGACGTATTTAGGCAAGTTATAGAAAAAGAAATTTGTAAAGAAAAAATCAAACAAAGACATTTCTGTCTGTCTCTTTGTGAGACATAAAAGCAATCGGCGTTCAGTATCCAAAATTTGTACTTAAAGCCTACAGTATTTTGTAAAGATTCAAAAAGTGTCAATATACCAGACCCCTGGACGTTCCGTATCTCCATCTGTAGCTACCCTAGTGCGTGGAGAAAACCACTATAAAATCTGGCGCCCGAGATTTGAAATAGAGAAAGGAAAATATTTCCTGCCTAAAATTCTGGCGTCATAAGTAACGCAATTTTCTAGGAGTTTAAGGGTTATTAGCAAAACACGTCACAATATATATATATAATATATATATATAAAATAATAATATATATATATATATATATATATAAAATAATAAATATATATATATACTTATGCATGGAAATAATAACAACAAACTATAGAAAGAGATGGGGAACGACTCCATCATGGGAATGCTCCCCAAGTATAGCCTTGGAAAACCTTCCAATTAATTTCGAATTTTCCTGCTATACAGATGGCTCAAAAACCAAAGAACGTGCAGGAGCAGAAATGTACATGCCCAATCTAAAGACATGGATCTCACCAAGTTTGGGTAAACATGCATCGGTATTCCAGGCAGAAACTTCTGCAATACCCCACTGCGCCGAAGAGTTATTGAGGCAAGATTTTGAGTGAAAGACCATTGCCGTTACTCCGCAGCCAAGCCGCTATGGCAACAATCAATTCAATGATAATAAACTCAAAACTAGTTTGGAAATTCTCTACAAGAACTGGCCAGTCAAAGCAAACTTACTCTTGCGTAGATTCCAGGACACTCAGGTTACGAGGGCAATGAAGAGGCTGACTCCTTAGCCCGAGAAGAAGTACGACGGGGTCTATACGGCCCTGAACCACTTTGTGGTACAACGAAAACTCTGCTAAAAACGAATATCCTAACATGGATATAAAAGAAATCACACGAATGGTGGGACAATACGCCAGGAATGAGAATCGAAGGAAAAAATTTATTAAAAAACCAACGAAAAAATTCACTGAGTTTCTACTAAGCCAGCAGGGCAACTAGTATCATACTTAACCTCATAATAGGGCACTGTAGACTTGAAAATTACATGAACAACATCGGATTTGCCGAGGAAACCAGGAAGATGAGGAAACCCAGTGCACATACTGTGCTAGTGTGGAAGCCTATGAAGGCTGAGGTTTACAATGCTAGGGGAGAAAAAACCACAACTCCCAAATACATGAAAGACCTAAGAAACTCTAACAACATGAGTCATTCACAATAGATCTGAAAAAGTCGCAGTGAAGAGGCTTCTAGCCCACAAACCACAACCAGCAAATCTAATCTAATGTTATCATCACTCTCCTTAGCATCAATGAAAAATAAAGATTGTTTTTCATCAGTAGAAATTATTACTTCATTATGAGAATCGTCTAGGCCTAAATGAATAAAAAATATATTTCGTGAAAAAATTGGCCTTGAAACGCGAATCTATCAATTTTTCAATAAATATTTGAGAAATATAGTGGCCAATATGTATTCATGTATATATATATACTATATCATAATAAAACATATAATTGTATATATAAAATATAATATCATATAATAATATGGTCCCTGAATATAGATCTCATACTTCGAAATTGAGGGCTGGTTCTGTTTGTTGATCCGTTGATTTGTCGTTTCACCAAGTGTTGTTCATCCTGACTTCCACGTATGATGAGGGCCGAGAGCCCGAAACACGTGTCTACGGTTAGCACTTTTCTCGAGGGCTATGTCCATTAAATTCCTTCCATTTTGTTTTAACAGTTCCCTCGATATTACTCTCTTTATATATATATATATATATATATATATATATATATATATATATATATATATATATATATATACCTTCCCGAATCTTCGAGCGGTTCTTGGAAATATCGAGACATTAGATGTTGGTCATCGGAATTCCCGGACGGGTTGGTTGTAGAATCTAGGTCAACGGTCACTTCAACGTACACAACTTCTCGCTTATGATAAACAACGCAAGGGCGTACTCTACTTATTTTCGTAACAGTATATATGCCAATAAAATAAAATATATCCCTCGCCTAGCATTTAAAAAAACACAGTTTTTATATATTCGTGATCAGTCAGTTGATTAAAAAATATGAACTCAAAAACATTGAGGACGATGTTGTCAAACAAACAAATATCGACAAACATACATATCGGAATCACAACGATGAATATACCTGATCTCATCACTTCAGATTTCAAATCTCATCACTGAAAACGCATTTGCACTGGACTAACCGGTTTGACTTGACAGTATTGAATCATATTGTTAGCGTTTTCACAAACTTCGTTTTTTTTGATAATTGAACAAATTCATGCATTCAAGAAAAGTTCAGTATTATAAAAAAAATCAATCATCTCAAAATTTCAAAGTTACAAACCATAATCAGTAGTTTGTTTCATTTTTGTTTCATCTTAGATCACAAAAGTTCAGTATTATAAAAAAAACAATCATCTCAAAATTTCAAAGTTACAAACAATAATCAGTAGTTTGTTTCATCTTAGATCACGAAAGAATTTCTGTTCATTTTAATAAAATCCACCTAAATACATTTGGGATCGTAAAAAATAATACCTGTGCTTGAACTTGTGGGACTCAAGTACGACATAAATCTTCGATAACAATGACAGTGTCTACCAGTTTTCCGCACACCTGCGTTGTTAAGGGGAAATAATGAAGCATTTTCAAGACATTGCGACATCGGATGGTAGGTACCTACCTTCCTCGTAAACACGAAGTATTATTTGATCTGTCCGAAATTTTACCAGGATTCAATACAAAAGTTGATCGTAGTTTTTTGTCGTAAATACCCCAATTTTTTCTACATATATAGAAAAAATCGGCTAGTGATTGTGCTAGTCTCAGGGTGAGTCTCAAATATCTGTAACTCAAGAAACATTGCGAATTCCAACTGACTACCTATTTGAATCGGATACCATTTAATTCGATAGTGTAAAGCTTCCTCGATTGCATGAACGAATTCTGTAGATTGAACAACGTACTTAATTCGATAGTGTAAAGCTTCCTCGATTGCATGAACGAATTCTGTAGATTGAACAACGTACAAATTAATATTTAGAATGATTCATTGACCAGTAGGTGGAGGTGGAAATGTTGAAAACATAAATTGATTTTTTATTCCAACGGTATGGTAGAGTTTTTCGTTTGCAGAATCCAGAATCGAATTTAGAAGGTTGAAATACATTTCATCTGATATATGAAATCATTTGTGTGCCCTTCGGAAGGGATATATTGGGGGTGGATATATTGAAATAAATAGCATATTGTGATATATGAAATCATTTGTCAGCTCGTCGGAGGGGGTGTATTGGGGGATAATATGTTCAAACGGCAGTGTAGAGTATTTTCGTTTGCAGAATCGAATTGAGAATGATGAAATAATTGAGAATGATGAAATACATGGCAACTGATAAAATAATTTCTCCCCGTATTATGTGGTGAAATGTTGAAAAAACGAATAATTTTTCAAACGGCAGCATATACCTAGTATTTTCGTTTTCAGAATCGAATCCAGAAAATTCAAATGATATAAAAAATCATTTGTTGTCGGCTCTTTGGAGATGTGTATTGAAGTGAACATATATAAAATAAAATATTTTCCTATCAAACGGACGGGTGTGAAGTTATCCACAACCACAAAATACACTGAGAAAAATGTAACTCGGATCTGTTTCTCGTTAAAATGACAATGTAGGGCTTATTTCAGTACACGATCAAATTCTGTAGGTTGATAAATGTAATAAATGATATTTAGAATGCGTTGTCCCCGGGGAGGGGGGTGTAATCGGGGTGGAAATGTTGAAAAAATTAAATATACATTCAAACGGCACTGTAGAGTTTTTTAGTTTGCAGAATCAAATTCAGGAGATTGAAATACATAGCACCTGATATATGAAATCATTTGTCGCCCCGTCGGAGGGTGAGTTTTGGGGGTGGAAATATTGTAAAAAATCAAAATTCAAATTAAACAGCAGTGTGGAGATTTCTAGTATGCAGAATCAAATTCCGGAGGTCAAAATACATAGCACCCGATATATGAAATCATTTGTCGCCCCGTCGGAGGGTGAGTTTTGGGGGTGAGAATATTGAAAAAAATCAATATTCAGTTTAAACGATAGTGTAGACTTTTCTAGTATGCAAAATCGAATTCAGGAGGTCGAAATACATACCACCTGATATATGAAATCATTTGTCGCCCCGTCGGAGGGTCAATACACACCCTGGGGTGGAAATGTTGAAAAAAAAGAATTTTCATATATTATGGGTATTTATTACAACCTCCTGAATTCAATTATTGATATTATTTCCCACGTTAACAAACTTACAGAAATCGATTATAAAAATGATATAATTTCGTTTTAACAAAAAACAGAGATTTTTGCAGGGACGATATATTTTTCACAGTGTATTTTGTGGTTGTGGATAACTTCACATCCGTGTTGTTATTGTGATTTATGATCGAAAAGACTTAATAGATAGTTCCTGATAACAGAAGATAATGCACAAGCATGAATAATAATAACTTCCTCTTGGAAGATCCTTCGTCATCGAGCACCAATTAAATGTACATTAGTTCGCATATATACTAGCATCATCTCTAGGTTGCCTTGTTCACTAGCTTTGGCAGGTATTTTGTTAACTCGATGAAAAAAAATGAGAAAACAATTCATCATGTGAAGTAGTGCAAGAGAAATGTTATAATAATTATTCTCCACGAGAAAATTTTGGTATGAATTCAAACAAGTAAGAAATGCATTCAATTAAACACTATACTTTTCTAAATGAAACAACGATATTACCTCTCATATGATTACTGAAAAGTCAAACACATTGTATTATAGGTACATATAAATACGAGTTAAAACAAAAATTGAGAGAGGTTTCTTGTTTTACATTTTTTATTTAGTCGGATTTAGTGTGTGACTGAAGCAGAAAAACGTGCAGCTCTTATTTCCTTATTCTTGTTGAAAAGAGAAACATTCTCAATTGAATATTGATAGAAAGATTTTTCTGTGAATTGAAAAATCCACGATTAAAATGAAGTTATTTGTCGATGGAAGATAGTGACTAAAGTTTATCTTTCAGTCGCAGATGATTCCACATCTGATTTTATGAACATCTTGTTTATATTTTCAACAAATCAATTCCTTATTCTTATTCACCAAATATTTTACAAAATAAAACAATGGAGAACTGACTTCGTAGGCAGACTGTGAACGGTAAACAAACAATATGAGATTCATTCAATTTGCCAAGGGGTCAAAGGGGGTGAAATGGAAGTTGATGTATTTTGAAAAATTAATAGCAGCCACATATGACGTTATACACCTTTCTGCTTGTGATGTCATTGACCTTTTCTTCGTCACTGGAACCCCGCCAGAATTTGCCAGGCGTCAAAGAAGGTGAAATGGGGTTGAAAAATTCACAAGGGTACAAATACATGACTTTATACCCACACTTTTCAGCTTATAGTACTGTTACGGATATGAGCGGGTACGCCTTTATGCTGGGTGCCGAAAACATTATGCTTCGAGGCATGGCATAGATCATGAATGGATTTTTTCCAACATCAACTTTCCTGTTAATCGGAAATCCTAATTTTATCATTGAGGAAAAAATTTATCTTTTTTTGTACTCATTCATGAATAAATATGTTAATTTTCAGGTGGGATTCAATATTTTATCGTTCGCTATTACAGTCCTT
This sequence comes from Gonioctena quinquepunctata, assembly GCA_018342105.1. Taxonomy (NCBI): domain Eukaryota; kingdom Metazoa; phylum Arthropoda; class Insecta; order Coleoptera; family Chrysomelidae; genus Gonioctena; species Gonioctena quinquepunctata. Next base: position 110,220 of record JAFIRS010002973.1, read on the forward strand.
CCACCTTCTAATTCCTATTCGGTTTCCACCAGTGCAACAGCTGCATTAGCAGCTGACTGCTATAGCATTTGCTAGACCACAACTTCATTTTTATCTTTGTGAGCGCGCAAAAACGGTCATAACAGTCCTATTTTTTTTCTATCACAGAAGCATAACTGATCTATATACGAACCCATAGGTATTATTTTTTTTATTACCACCAGTACAAGAAATATTTTTGTGCGGGTTCTTGTCCATCCTCGGTTTCAGGTGTGTCAGCGAATGTGTTAAAGAAGACAATTTAAGGTCCCCACAGGATGACATAGGTATCGCTACATGTTGCATGATACCGTAGCAGTGATACAAATTTCATCGTGGGTGTGTGTGGTTGTATCAGTATCGCCGTTTCACGACGAATGATGTTTCACGATTCCGTCTCACCGTGTGTGGAGACGTTGATACTTGATACAAATCTCATATACGTGTATCGCCACTTGTATCGCGACATGTAGCGATACCGATCTCATCGTTTGTGGGGACCTTTGGAGTTGCGAATAGGCGAGATCACAAAACTCACAAATTTGTTTCATATATGCTTGAAGTTGAAATATAGTGATAAAATATTATGTAAAATATCCGAATAAACGCTGCTCTTAAACCCTCATATTCAGTGAGACATTCAAACACCGTTATTGCCGCTTCTTTTGATGTCATAAGTCCATTGATTTGGCATTTTTCCGAGTTGCCAGTATCACTATTTTGCGGAATTTCTGAGGAAATGTTAATCTGTTTCATCCTATGAATAAAACAGAACTTGTGTCAGCATGTGTTATATTGAAATGAAGACTTCGTATTTGATAGCTGTTCTTAATTTAGTTATTCTTGAAAAATATGTATGTATTACCGAGTGCTATGTCATTATTTTTTCGGCCTGCTCACATTGCGAAGAAATATTCTGAATAACGCTTGGCAACGATGTAATTCCTGGCACTTTCGGCGATCGGCGAGTTGCCAGTGTCACTATTTTGAGGAACTTCTGAGGAAAGGTTAGCATGTGTTATATTGAAATGAAGACTTCTCATTTGATAGCTGTTCTTGATTTAGTTATTCTTGAATAATATGTATGTATACCGAGTGATATGTCATTACTTTTTCGGCCTGCTCACATTGTAAAAAATATTATGAATAACGCTTGGCAACTCTGTAATTATCTTAAGCTCTTGGGGATCGGCCATAGATCTGAACTTTTTTTGAAAAAACTACTTCGAAATAAAAATGAAAAAAAAATCCAACCACTTTTCTCATTGTTCTGGACATTGTGGTATTTTTTCCAGAAATTAGTGATTTCGCCTATTTAAAAAACAAACTCTCCTTGTATCTTTTATTTAAAGTTCTATACTAACAAGCTTCCTACTGTCCATGTCAGTATTCTGTTTTCTGCATACCCACCTACATTTTGTTTTGTAACTCATTGATATGATTAACATTTCGTCAAATTTCAGTTCTCTAAATGTGTGTACTTATATATTTTTATGGTCCATTTTAGAACTATATCCATTACTTGACTTTAATATGTTTACACATTCAATACACATTACTTTTATAATTGGTATACTCGTTGTAGTGCCCTTAACGTAGAAACGTCTGTTGCAACATCAATAGTGATCAGTTGTTCCCCAACCTACTCTCAAGAAACTACCTATAATCAGTGAGATCAACATATATCATATAAATGATTGATTTGTATAAAAACATATTGTAATTGCATATATTTAGGGCTGGTACTGTATCCAATGAAAACGTGTCGCCCATATAAATCTGCTAAATACTCCAATATTCAGTACTTAAGTGAGACAACGTAATGCCTCTATATTTTTTCGCGCTCGGTATGAATAGATATTTAATAAGCGTAGCCTAACCTAATTCTAGATAACATGGCAGTTAATGACCAGTGTGAAGTTAGCAGCCACTTTCCAGCAGCCATTTTCTCCCCAGCAGCCAAACGACCAGTGGCGGCGTTTATAAATAAAATACATTGAATATAGTATTGAAAAATTGGGAATGAGTTTCTCACCGCTACCGCATATCTTCTTATATGTGATGTTCATATAATTTGCCTCAAAAGATATTTGAACCTTTAATGAGCTTATACTCAAAAATATTAAAAGTTGAAAAAAGTTTTTTTTCTGCGAAGGAAAGAAATAGCCGCGTTTATAATTGGCAGATAGTGTTTTATATACCAGAAGAGTACACTGTATGAACGACTTCGATTTGGGAGGCATCCAAGGGGTGGTTCCTCCCTCCTAAAAACTTTAAAAAATCGATTTTTCTATGAAGGAAAAAAATAGCCGCGTTTATATTTCTAAGGGAGTATTTTATATACCAGAAGAGTGCACTGTATGAACGACTTCGATTTGGGAGGCGTCCAAGGGATGGTTCCACCCTCATGAAAACTTAAAAAAATCGATTTTTCTATGAAGTAAAAAAATAGCCGCGTTTATATTTCTGAGAGAGTATTTTATATACCGGAAGAGTGCACTGTATGAACGACTTCGATTTGGGAGGCGTCCAAGGGGTGGTTCCACCCTCATGAAAACTTAAAAAATCGATTTTTCTATGAAGGAAAAAAATAGCCGCGTTTATATTTCTAAGAGAGTATTTTTTATACCAGAAGAGTGTACTGTATGAACGACTTCGATTTGGGAGGCGTCAAAGGGGTGGTTCCACCCTCATGAAATCTTAAAAAAATCGATGTTTCCATGAAGGAAAGAAATAGCCGCGTTTATATTTCTAAGAGAGTATTTTATATACCAGAAGAGTGCACTGTATGAACGACTTCGATTTGGGAAGCGTCCAAGGGGTATATAAAACACTCTCTTAGAAATATAAACGCGGCTATTTGTTTCCTTCATAGAAAAATCGATTTTTTTAAGTTTTCATGAGGGTGGAACCACCCTTGGACGCCTCCCAAATCGAAGTCGTTCATACAGTACACTCTTCTGGTATATTAAACACTCTCTTAGAAATATAAACGCGCTATTATTTCCTTCATAGGAAAATCGATTTTTAATTTTCATGAGGGTGGAACCCCTGACCTCCCAAATCGAAGTCGTTCTACAGTCATCTTCGGTATATGAAACACTCTCTTAGAAATATAAACGCGGTATTTTTCCTTCATAGAAAAATCGATTTTTAAGTTTTCATGAGGGTGGAACCGCCTCAAATCGAAGTCGTTCTACAGTGACTCTTCTGGTATATAAACACTCTCTTAAAATATAAACGCGGCTATTTGTTTCCTTCATAGAAAAATCGATTTTTAAAGTTTTCATGAGGGTAACGGACGCTCCCAAATCGAAGTCGTTCACAGTCACTTCTGGTATATAAACACTCTTAAATATAAACGCGTTTTTCCTTCATAGAAAAATCGATTTTTAGTTTCATGGGTGGACGCCTCCAAATCGAAGTCGTTCTCAGTCACTCTTCTGGTATATAAACACTCTCTTAAAATATAAACGCGGCTATTTTTCCTTCATGAAAATCGATTTTTAAGTTTTCATGAGTGGAACGCCTCCAATCGAGTCGTTCATACGTACCCTCTGGTATATCAATACTTCTTAGAAATGAAACTCGGCTATTTTTTCTTCATAGAAAATCGATTTTAGTTTTATGAGGTGGAACCACCCTTGACGCCTCCCAAATCGAAGTAATTTCATACAGTACCTCTTCTGTATATAAACACTCTCTTGAAATATAAACGCGGCTATTTTTTGACTTCATGGAAAATCGATTTTTTAAGTTTTCATGAGGGTGGAACCACCCCTTGGACGCCTCCCAAATCGAAGTCGTTCATACAGTACACTCTTCTGGTATATAAAACACTCTCTTAGAAATATAAACGCGGCTATTTGTTTCCTTCATAGAAAAATCGATTTTTTTAAGTTTTCATGAGGGTGGAACCACCCCTTGGACGCCTCCCAAATCGAAGTCGTTCATACAGTGCACTCTTCTGGTATATAAAATACTCTCTTAGAAATATAAACGCGGCTATTTCTTTCCTTCATGGAAACATCGATTTTTTTAAGTTTTCATGAGGGTGGAACCACCCCTTGGACGCCTCCCAAATCGAAGTCGTTCATACAGTGTACTCTTCTCGTATATAAAACACTATCTGCCAATTATGAACGCGGCTATTTCTTTCCTTCGCAGAAAAAAAACTTTTTTTAACTTTTAATTTTTAGAGTATAAGCTCATTAATGGTTCAAATACCTTTAAAGGCAAATTATATGAACATCACATATAAGACTATATGCGGTAGCGGTGAGGAACTTATTCCCAATTGTTCAATACTATATTCAATGTATTTTATTTATAACCAACGCCACTGGTCGTTTGGCTGCTGGGGAGAAAATGGCTGCTGGATGGTGGCTGCTAACTTCACACTGGTCAGTTAATGTGGTGTCGGCACTTCCGGTTTTTCATGTTGGAAATGGACGTCATATTCAGTGTTTCAAAATGAACACTGCTGTCAATTCCATTTTTTTTCTGGCGGTGTCATTGTTTACAAGTAAGAACAACTAAAAATCAACAACCGGAAGTTAGGTTGACAAATTGACTTTAAAACATTTTTAAGATTCATACTATTAAAAAAATCGTTATTAGATGAGATGAGAAAAGAAATCCCTATTGTTTTTCTTTCCATTCCAGTAAGAGTGGATAAGCGAGAGTCAACCTTCATTTGCTCACATTATTTCTCTGGGAAATAACATGGCAAGAGACCTGTAGGTTACTTGGGCGCATATATCAAGATTTTAATAGCATGGGACTTTCAATAAGACCAAAGAAAATATAAAGCAGAAAAATCCTTCATATGAGTGTAATAAACATGTGAAAGACAGGGGGACAGGAGTAGATAATATTGTATTCCTACAAATAGCAGAAAAACAACACGTATTTCAACTTGGAATGGAGAGAACTGCCTCTTTCCTATATAAATGAAATAACTGCAATATTGTTATGCTCTGAACATAGGAGTTTCAGTTTTTCCTTTGTGGACTCCCACCTAAGAAGTTTTTGAAAGTCGACCGCACTCAAAAAATATTGAATATACGGAAAATATAACCTAACCTAACAGGATGATTCAAAAGTACTTCGACAAACTTCAGGAGGTGATTCCTCACAATATTCTAATATGAATTGTCTAAATAAATATATGTCCGGGAACGCTTCGTTTCCAAGATACAGGGTGTGTTTTATTTTTATTTTCGTTTTTTTTTAAATAACTTTTGAAATACTGACCTTAATTAAACGAAAATTGGTATTGGGAGGTTTTTGAGGTGTCGAATTCGAACCTGATGTTATTATTGCTCTTACTCGTAGGGGGCGTCACCTACACCTACTTTTTTGAGCGTACTTCTAGCACATTTTTCAGTTACAAAATCAATTCCTCTATCATATCTACGTAAAAAAGCTACCCTTGTTACAAGTCGCTATAAGCAACCGTTTTCTAGATATTTGAACTTCAAGTCGATAATTTGATAATCGATGTTTGTTGAAGTTATTACCATTATTTTGCATTTTTCACAAGAATGCTTAGGAAATTGATTTGACGTTTAAATAAGTAGTTTTGGTTTTTTGTAGGGGGCGCCACCTATTCTATTTATTTTTACTCGTTTGAAATAGTTATTTTTGTATCAAAGGTGCAAAATCTGATTGTGTTTTAATAAAATTTGCAAGAAATATCAACATTTTATTTCAAGAAATTTTGAATATGTAGAATAAAATAAAATAAAGGAAACTAAATTGTATTCAAATAAATTGGTCAAAGTGTCCACCTTCAGCGAAGATACAGGCATTCAGTCTTCTAGTCATTTAATCTCGTACCCACTCAAAAATTATTGGTGTGTTTCTTATTGTTTCACAGGCGTCTACTATTCGGTTTCTTAGATCTTCCTCGTTCGCTACTGGAGTTTTATAAACTAATGACTTCAAATGTCCCCAAAAATAAAAATCTAGAGGGTTTAGATCTGGGGACCTTGGTGCCCACGCCTGGTTAGGTTCTTCTACACCCCTACCGATCCATCGATGTGGATAGACAGTGTAAGATTAAAAAAATGTTTTTAAACCGCTTTTTTAGTTGTTTGAACAACCCTCAGAAGTTAATGAAAACTTGTACGAGTTAAAATCACGGGGACCTTACCTTTTATAGTGGGATCCGAAACCACTCTTCCCTGGCTACAACGCTAAAATGGGCCGGAGCCCCATCATGCATATACCACATGCGGATACGAATTTCTAATGGTACATTCTGAAGTAGTCCTGGCAATTTATTTTCTAAAAAGTCTCTGTAAGTTGCGCCATTCAGTCGGAACGGAAGAAAGAAAGGACCTATCAAGTAATTATCAATTATTGCCGCCCATACATTTACAGAAAATTGATACTGATAATGTTTTTCACTAACTGCGTGCGGATTTTCCAGAGCCCAAACATGGTTATTATGAAAGTTTGTGATAGCATTTCGGGAGAAGTATGCCTCGTCCGTGAAGAGTACATATCTCAAAAATTGAGGATTTCCAGCCAATTTTCTCAAAAACCACTGACACATAGTAATACGTTACGGAAAGTCTCGTGGCAAAAGAGCTTGTACCCTATGAATATGGTATGGATGAAATTGTTGATCGTGGATAATTCTCCAAACTGTGGACTGAGTAGAATTGAGCAATTATTCTTGTACTTCTTGGATTCTCCTCGTTCAAAACAGCTTCTTCCACTTCGGGGGTTCGGACTGCTCTTAGTCTTCCAATAATCAGCTGCCCTCTCAAAGCTACCTGTTTCTGCCAAACGACGGTGGAGACTGGTAAATGTTGGAGCTGAAGGCAATACTCGATTAGGAAATCGCTCCTGGTAAATACGTCTTGCTTCGCGCGCATTGCCATCCGCAAGACCATAAACGAAATGCATATCGGTTAAATGAGCATTATTGTTCAAATAATCAATTTTTTCAAAATTAGTGTTTTAAAACTTACAGAAACTTCGACAAAACAAAACGTTTAACTGTCCCATAATATGTAATTACCAAAACAACTTACTTAAACGTCAAATGTATTTCCCAAGCATTCTTATGACAAATGCAAAATAATGGTAATAACTTCAACACGCATTTTCAAGACCAAATATCTAGAAAACGGTTGCTTATAGCGACTTGTAACAAGGGTAGCTTTTTTACGTAGATATGATAGAAGAATTGATTTTTTTATTGAAAAATGTGCTAGAAGTACGTTCAAAAAAGTTATAAATCGTCAAAAAAGAAAAATACGTGTAGGAGGCGCCCCCTACGAGTAAGAGCAATAATAACATCAGGATCGAATTCGACACCTCAAAAAACCTCTCAATACCAATTTTCGTTCAATTAAGGTCAGTATTTCGAAAGTTGTAAAAAACGAAAATAAAAATAAAACTTTAACACCCTGTATCTTGGAAACGAAGCGTTTCCGGACATATATTTATTTGTACAATTCATATTAGAATATTGTGAGGAATCACCTCCTGAAGTTTGTCAAAGTACTTTTGAATCACCCTGTATGTACATCCCATTGACAACGACTGAAAGAATAATTCGCACCACCCTCGTATCTGTTAAACTTCTGTATAGAAGCAGAACCACAGATATTTCTGTAACAAGAGCGGGAAGGGACTACTTTTAACGCCCCACTAGATAACTAGGTATGCGGTAGGTAAGATTATAGAATATCCAAGTATCCCAGCAGGATAAATTAAAAGATAAATAACCAATTGAATATGAAAAATAATGTCATTATGGTATTAAAAAAAATTTTGATAGAGACACTTTTTCGTCTCCATAGATTGACGAGTGATCTCTTCCTCAAGCAAAAATGGAAATAACAAATAAACTTTGTCATTCCATTCCTAAAATTAAATTTGATCAATCGTTTATTCCAAGGATCTAATACCTACCTACCCTTTGCGCAATAACATTTAAACAGCATGGTACATTTATTTCCATTAACATTGTGCCACGAAAAACAAAAAATATCACATTCTCGAAAAGAGTTATCGGACATTTGGACTATTAAATGATGCCATTCAGTTAGAAAATGTCGCTCATGTAACTGTGCTAAATATTCAAGTACCTACTTCCTGCCTGTCATGTTCAGCTAATAAAATATCTATGATACGAAAATGATCTCGTTCGCTTGGTGTACATTACCTTTGGAATTTTATTGTAGGTAAACCAGATTGGAATAGACGGTTGGAAATTAACACCCGGAAGTTATGTTGACGAATTGGCTTTGGTTTCAAATAATTTTTTGACAGCATCAGTATTAAAAAACTGGTCAACAGGTGGCATTATGGGCATAGCATATTAATTTAACAAACGATTATGTCATATGTACAGGATTTTCAACTTCAAACATAAACGGAACCCAGTATATTAGGATTTTTAATGCGAATTTAAAAAGTTTTCCCGTGTAAAACTGCATGAATCCATAGAATATATCAGATACCCAGTTCAAATGACTGTGGTTGAAAGTAATCCAAAATGTTTTAGTGTCTGCATACCCTCCAATAATTCGTACCACCCTCGTATATCTGAATCGGCACAGCAGAGATACTAACCCGCGGAAATATTTCCTATTAAGGGAAAGGAACTACTCTAATCACCTTATTCCAAACAATGCGGGAGGTATTCCAAAATATCCAGGTCACTGCAACATTAACACGTCAAACACTGTTCCTTGATTACGTAATTCGAATTATCCAACTTAACAGCACACACCTGTCGAAATCTCGTAATCAGTGAAAAATTTAAATTCCTACGCGGGGTAACTGTGACAGCCTGTGCTCGACCGCCACCTTACCACTTCGTTTTGGAACTGTTTGCGTAGTATTGTATCACATCACAGACATCACGTTGACTGTTACCCGGTCTCCGGTCTTGATGGTTATGGGGGAGTGGGGTGGGAGAGGTGGTAACACACATAGTTATTTCGATGTTGTCAGATTTACACACCGGATCTTCACTTGTAGAGCCAAATGTGGCGTGGGGAAGAAGCCAAGACTTCCTATTTGTAAGGCATGATGTGATTTTTCTACGAGGCGGATTGAAAGAGTTTGCGTTTCACAGGACTGTCAAGTTACGTGAATATCTACGTATTGAATACAAGGCAAAACAATAATTATTTTGGTGATATAGGGCCTACTATGTTAAAAGTCAAAACGTGTCATGCGGTATATTTTGTGAGAATTTGTTGGATGAATCCAAATTTAAAAATATCATATACCGAAGATTAGGAGTCAAAGAATAGGTACATTCGTAATATTATTTTAGGAAATTATAATCAGAATGTTTATGTTTTATTTTATTTCTCCAAAAATTGGCATGGCAGTAGATGACCGCAGTTTTGGAAAAAACAAAACACAAAGAGTGATATTTATTGGATATTTTGGTAATTGATGAATTGGAATGATATTTTGGGAGGAGAAATTCATTAATATTTATTTTTGCGATTTACCGAAAATATGTACGTGGTCTGAAGGGTTTTGTTTTAGAAACACCAACGTTTCATCCATCATATCCACCCTGAAAATTGACACACCATCCTCTGTCCCCAAAAGGAAAAATTCGTCGTAATTTGATGGATATCAACATATATAACTGAGAAGAATACATATTTGTGAAAAGTGTTTCAAATGTAATGCAGGAACATATTTTTATATTTCATAATTATTTGTGGTGCTTCTCTCCGAATTTTAAATCGGTCCAGTACTTTTTGCGTGATGCTCGAATAAACAAAAACAGTCAGTTACAATTTTATAATAGTGTAGATAGATCATTGGAAAATTCCACGTAGCCAATGATCTTTTACCTGTCGAAATATAAGATGTTTTGAGTCCCAATATTTTTAATATTTTATATCGATTTTTTGTTCGTTTGGGTTAGACTTATTAGCTTCGTTTACTTTCTATTGAGCGTCAATAAAATATAACGTAGTGCCTGAAAAGGTCTATGATATGTGAAAACCAAGACTAATTGAAGAAAAACACGATGAAATCCGTACCTGACTTGACCAATTAACTGTATGGTCGTATTGGTTTAGAATTAACAGGTGCTGACAACGCATACCTGAGAAAATTGAAAATTACTTCAATCCCCAGTTAGGGCAGATATTATCAATTTAATTTAAATTTAAAATTATTAATTTCGGAGCTCAACTGGGGGAAGGCCTGCAGATTCAGGTTGTTCATCCATTGGATGGTATTGGTACGATTTACTAGTGCGAAGTCGTCCGGGCTATCTGTAGCATTCAAGGCAGTTTTTTATGCATAAAAATTACACAATTCATTTTAGTCACCTCAAGGTTGCAATAAGATGTTAACTGGTGATATCGTCCCTTTAAAAATTCAGATTAGTATCTAGAATGTACTCAAAAGTCTCATGACTCATTTCTTAAAAATAAAAAATATTGTTTTAGTAGGTCTTATCACATAGACATTCTCCAAGAAATAAGCCTAATCGTCATCCATGTTAAAAGACTTCAATAAAAACACATAGATCCAAAATCTACTGTGCGAACACTTTCAGGACGATAAGCACATGTAGCGTTCCGTTCGTTTCGCTACATTTATTTATTCAATTTATGTAAGATGTTAGATTTATTACAAGTCCAGGTAGCATCTTTTTTTTTGTAATTAACTGCTCAAAAAGGATTATGATGACTAAAAAAATAACAGAAGAAGATATATTTTAAAGTCAAATATTGTCATTATTCGGAATATTATGTAAAAATTGATATAACAAACAACTAAAAAAATCCGATTTTTACATCTAATATGAATTGCGTTCGTATATTTAAGATTGTTAGGATTATTTAGTATATGTTACGGCCATTTATTTTGCCGTGTGTGTGAGTGTATGCAACAAAATTTCTAAGCCAATAGGAAACCTCGGAAATAAGACAAAAAAGAGATAATTTGTTGATAGCAACAAAAACATTATTCATTGGGCTAATTTTGCCAAAGAAAACCTATATAATCAGCCGAAATCTGAGGTAAATTATTTGAATGTAGGCTCTAATTGAGGATCTGAATATTCAGAATGAAAATCCAACATCCACACGGTGCGTATATATGCTTGCATTATACAAATTAGTAAAAGTCAGATCAAACTACTTATCAATGACATGTTCCGTTGTAATCAGAATCAAATGCCTTTCTCCGAGCGCGATAAACTATTGAGCATGCTAAAATGTGTTTTCTTTTTGCGTGTAGGTATAGCCTGCTGATTTTTTTATGAAACCTCATTATTGATAAATGAATCACCTTGCCGTAAATTAAATTTTGTTCCATTGGGATTCATTTGTATAAACGTCCCTTTCAATCTGATTCATTCGGATATTACGAAAACATAGTTCGTTGTGAGCTATCTTCGATTCGATTCTTATGGTGTCGGAGACAATCGTCTAATTTGTTCTATTTACAAAGAAATAGACCTAGGTTTTCTAGTCAAGACGCGCTGAAGAAGTTTCGAAATAGGCTGCGTTTGGATTTGTTATGATAAATTTGTTTCATTGATTTTCTTTTTTATTTAATAATTTTGAAAAATAAATACCTGTCATAACAGTAATGAAACTCCGGCTATGTTGTTCTCACGTTCTCACCCTTTTTCAACACTCTTTCACCTTATCTCAGCTCAGTCGGTACGCCTATGGAGTATGACGCATCTCCACTCTCATGGCAGGATTCTGTAATGCCAACTTGTAGCGCTGCTTGAAGTCAAACGTGCTATTTTGTGAAAATATTATGATTAGGTGCTCGAAAGATAAACAAGGAATGCAGAAAAATAGTCAAATAGTTGTTGTTTTTATTGAAATAAGTCCTTAAATTGACCTAACCTGCGATATCTAACTTATCTAACTCAGAACAGTGATGTGAAATGGTAAAACTTGCTTATATGAACACTTGATGAATAAACGTTTCAATATTATGAACAGTCTGTGAGCATAGAAAAGACCAACAAAAGTTCAGATGCATGGATACAAATGACCCAAAAACCAATATTAGTGTCTGGTCCTGATATGTTGCACTTGATTTAGTTCTGGTTTTTGAAATACCTGCTATTCTTCTTTTTTGGTGTTCTCCTGACTGTTAGACGTGTTCGTGCTCTCTGAAAAAGTACAGCTACACTGCAGAAGGCCCCCTTTTGTTCCTGGCAATGTCACGGACTGGACTTTTGTTATCTTAATAAGGCGAGTGGTTTTTTCTTGTTTGTTTATTTTCCCCTTCGTATCTGAATTCGTTGTATAACTTTTAAGGATAGTTTTGCTTGTTTTTCTCTAGTGTTTTATTATAAACTGTTCTTCCAAATTGGTACCTGATTTCGTTTTTTACATCAATTTTTCATCTCCCAAAGCTTGTTGCATTTCTTCTTGGCAACACATAATTTGTTTATTTCCAGAAATTTAAAGTTTATTTCCATTTTCTGTATCACTTATTGTTATTCTAACTTATTCTAATGATTTTATTTACAATATATAATTCTAGATCTTATATTATATCTACAAATTTGGTTAAAATTCATATTTGACATTTTTCTGTTTTCATAATTTTATATTTTATTATTTGCCTCACATTGTTTTTGTTGGGTTTCCTCCTGATATGATTAACCATACAGGATGTTCCAACTTGAATACAATTTCATCTACTTGAGATCCAAAGTTTTTTCATGAATTTAAATTTCCTTATTATTTTTATTGTTTGTGCAAATTGAATGTATTGTTGGTAACATACTTATGACAATAGAGATACTTCAGTACTGACTTTTTGAGACATATGCGTTGACTAGAACAAGGTATAAGATTCTAGAACAGTAAAAAGTATAGAAAAATTGTAAATCAAACATAGCATGAACCACGATAACTTAAATACCTAATAATAATGATGAATTATCATTTTCATTATTTTATAAACATTTCCTAACATAACAATTTCCCTTAATTTATATTCAACATTTAATACCTGCTAGTAAAATTTGAATATCAATTTGTTCATTTACAATTACTTATTTTTTTTTTTTGAGAATCCACCTGACTTGGAATTCTCTTCAATTCAAGAGAAAAATTTCTCAAGATAACATAATTCATGATATTTAATATATCTTTTATTTTTATATTTTATACTGATATATTTTTCACTATTCATTTGATTTTTAAAATTATTGGTACTCCTTTCAATTATACTCTATTTTAATATTTTTCCCAACTCTTCCTTCAATTATTATCTGTGTTTATATTGAATTGGATATTTTATTAATCTGTATCTCTCAATTTCTTTATTTTTATTTTGTGCATATACTCTTCTGCTATTCTTTATTCATACATAATTAATTCATTATATTCATTTATAATTCATTAATATACCTTTATTTAATTATTAATATACCTTTATTATCATCATCACCTTCATTTTTCTTATTATATATTTCATTATTATTATTATTATCATTTCCTCTTACATTCATCACATTCATTTTTTTATACACAAAATATTTTACTCTTTGTTTCTTTTTAATTTTTTTTCAAATTTCATATTATTTATTATCCATTTCTATATTTTTCCTTCATAATCTATTTTTGTTTTTTTTTTACTTTTTCTAAATGATCTGTACCAATAATTGTATCAAATTCAATGTTTTTCAGTTCAAGTGATTGTTATTTAATATTGTTATTATCTTTCTTCAAATTTCAATTCATGTGTTGATTTGTTTCCTCTAGTTTTTACTCTCATTAATGTATTTCTACCTTAGACTATTTTCCAATTTACCTTGTTTTATTCAAATGTTTCAGAAAAAAAAATTTTTTTTTTTCCAAACCTACAATTGATTATTCCCAAAAAATTTTTATTTATCTCTCCTTCTATGGAATTTTTTTTACGCATATATTTTATTTTAATAATTTCCAATTGAAAGTTTATGTTAACATTGTCAACTATTTTCTTCTCCAAAATTTTAAATTTTTCTTGTTTTCGATAATCATATCTATTCAAATTCTTTCCTATTTTTATATTAGACATTTTAATATACATTATTATTATTTCTTTGTTTATATTGCTTTCTTTCATTTCAACATTTTTATTCATATTTGTGTCATTCATTTCCATTATTATTATTTTATCATTTATTTTCCCTTGTTGCATCTCAAATTTTTTATTAGTCATGTTTATTTTATTCATGTCCATTATTATTATTTTATCATTTATTTTCCCTTGTTGCATTTCAAAATGTTTATTAGTCATGTTTATTTCATTCATAGATTCATTATTATTGTCTTCAAAATTTATTTTTATATTTTGTATTTGTTTATCATCTTTTTCTAATAAATTGTTACTAACATCTGTTTTTTGTATAACTACCCCATTAAATTTATTCTGCTAACTACTTGTTTCAATCGTTTACATATTCCTTCTGTACTTTCTTGAAACTTTCTTCCATTCTTCCCATACTTCCTTTTATTCTATCTGTGTTTTCTTTCATTTCATCTTTCATGTTTTTTTTCATTTCATTTGCATACTTTCCATACTTTCTATTATTCTATCATTGCTTCTTTCTATACTTTCTATTATCCTATTATTCATTCTTTCCATACTTCCTGAGTGTTCTTTCATTACATATTTCATTTCATATTTCATGAAATCCATCATTTCATTAAACCAGCTGTCAAATTTGCTCTAACTTTGTGTTTCACTCCCTCTCACATAACTACTCTCTACTTATTCCTGATCACCCCTCTTTCTACCTTCTGCACCTTCTTCCAAACCAAATTTTTTACCATCTCTCAAATTCATTTTCTCCGCATTTATACAAATATATCAATGCATGAATTCTAAAATGTCAACTTTATATTTTTCCTGTATAATTATATTTGATTTCAAACAAATGTTGTTCTTTTCAATTTCTATAAAATTTACACTTGCTTCTATTTATTATTTTGGCAATTCAGCTCCGCGTTGACGAGAACATGGTATAAGATTCTAGAACAGTAAAAAGTATAGAAAAATTGTAAAACAAACATAGCATGAACCACGATAACTTAAATACCAAATAATAATAATAATGAATTATCATTTTATTATTTTATAAACTTCTAAATAAAATATATATATATATATATATATATAATATATATATATATATATATATATATATATATATATATATATATATTATATATATATATTTCCCATAAACAGGCTGTAGAGGATGGTGTGTCTTTTTGTTCTAAAATTTCTCTCATTCTCGATATATATATATATATATATATATATATATATATATATAGTTATTTTGATATACCTAACTTATCAACATCTGTAATGTTCGAAAAATGCATTGTCCTAACATTTATTTAAAATTGAAAGGGCTTTGGAAGCTTAAAAAAATCCATTTAATAGGTTTGAATATTATTCAACCATTGTTTTGTTTTCTAGAATTCATAGTGGAGTGACGTTCGAATTTGTAAATACAACTGAATTCAAGAGAATAAAAGATTTATGCAATTTTCCAATTGTTGTTCTTTGGTCATTTTAAAACTCACATAATATCATCAAACTTATTTTGAGTACATTGATATTCTACTGGAAGAGGATAACATCAGTACAATTTGGATCACACGTAAATTAACTTCCAGAGGTACCCATATGAAATCTGTTTTTAATCAAAATTGTAAACTCATCTTAGTGAATCTTTCTGATAAGAACCACAAAATTCCTTACTCGCTCCCATTGAAGCTTTAATTAGCAAATGACTAGCCGGAGCAGGGTAGCAAAAAAAATAAACGAAATTTGAAAAATCCCATCATAACACAACCATCGGAGCCTAGTTTTTCAAGAGATAATTATCTGTTGTCCAGTCATACAACTTTTTATTCCATGATGCTGAAAACTATTTTGTGGGATACTGAAATATCACTTTGAGAAAATCATCAGAAATACCCTGACACAATTTTAAGAGGAAGTTTAAATAATCTTTTCTGGTAATGTATCTCACATCCTCGCACAATAGGATCACAAAATTCATATAATTCGTCGAACTGCAGTTTACTTAATGAAGTGAGAGATATGAATTCTTCATTGGAAAAAGAATTGATGTCCTCAAAATCTCTGGATGTGTATTTTTTGCCGCCTTCCTCAGACCTTCCATAAATTGTTGGAGCTGCAGTCCTTTCAGAATATATGGTCTGTTGACGTACCACAAGCCTGCATGTAGAACATCTAAAAGGTATCCATTTTTATTAAGGTGATGAGGGCATATCCTCAAAATATCGGTCGATACATAAATATTCACTCTACACTCTGTATGCTGAATGTTATGTCGGGAATTACATATGAAACAAGTATTGAGTTAATACATTCAATCGGGGACAACCAGGCTTGTATTCCATTTTGAATTTACAAACAACCTAGTAATAGCAATTATGTTTTCTTCAGGCCTTCCTGCAGCATCTCTCTCAGTTCCAGTTGTTTTTGGAGATTTTACTAACTGTAGAACACCAAAATGTTTGTTGAAATCATGAGTATTTCTAGTGGCTCTGTGGTGGTCTGATAACTGTAATGGTCTGACAACGTGGGTTCAATCTGTATATATATATATATATATATATATATATATATATATATATATTTCTTTAGTTTCTTGACCACATATATATTTTCTTCAATTTCTTGGAATAAAGGTCTGATTCAGTCTATTCATATAATTTCTCTTAACCACGTTTCGACATGGTATTTGTCATCTTCAGGTTAAACTAAAATTAAAGATATGGATTGATTTGTTGAAAATATAAACAGGATGTTCATAAAATCAGATGTGGAATCATCTGCGACTGAAAGATAAACTAGTGACTAAAGTTCATCTTTCAGTCGCAGATGATTCCACATCTGATTTTATGAACATCCTGTTTATATTTTCAACAAATCAATCTATCATACCCCATGACAGGTTTTAATGTCAGAAAACACTAATTTCAAAGTGTCTCTCCAAAAGAAATGATTCTAACTTTTTCCATCTTTGCAAAGTGAGATTGCTTCTTGAAAATGTGTTTCCCATTTCTTCCGGTCTTCCTGATGATCGTGGAAGCGTGAAATAGATTTTCGTCGACAAAAATGTATTGAAGACCTAGTGAATGCGATGTCTCTCCTGCGTCAATGTTACGAATGATTTCTGGTGAGTACTCTCTTTTGGAAAACATTCTTCTTTGCCTCATTCGTCTTTATGAGTTCTTAATTAAGACTGGAATAGAAAATCAAATAACTATCTGAATGAAAATGCAAATTTTCAATTTCAGATTCTTTCTTTTTAGTTAGGGCCTTCTCAGAATATCTATCAGATGTAGTCCAATGTCCAGCGTGGCTTTAGCCGGGGAAGTAGTTGTTTTCTGTTAGACATTCACAAAAAATAACTTCATTTTAATCGTGGATTTTTCAATTCACAGAAAAATATTTCTATCAATATTCAATTGAGAATGTTTCCCTTTTCAATAAAGATATGGAGTTTGAGACATATTTAACTTAACACAATATTGAAATGTATGCACTAAAATAATTCTTTAACAACATATGGTTCGAAATATAACACGTTATTTAACTCAATATAAAAATATCTGTAACATTTATGAGTATTCACTTACAAATTATATTATTTGAATTATGCGTTCGCATCGTGCGAAAGTTATTGTAGATGTGTGACTGCGACGAAGTTATCGGGAATGGTTTGTTTATCTTTCATGCATTTTTACCCTCTTCATAAGTAGGTACACCAGATTGTTTATATTGAGTTCTAGTATATGGGCCGGACTGTATTTTTTTTTGGCAGCATGTGAAGATCAGTTTTTATTATTATTACTGTAACGTAAATAAACTTAACTTGGTTTAAATAATTTATTTCACACTGAATCTACAACTTAATTTATATTACTACGCCACTGTATAGCTCGATGGTATGGGCTCGTTCAGACTGTTTTCTCCCTCTTGAGGGCGGTCTATTTATCTCCGATACAGCATTCTCGATGTTTCGAATTCTTCCAGTTGGCGACGGCATGTTCCAATTGTTTCCAATATTGACCGTTGCATTACGCGGAAAAGGGACTGGATGGTTCTCGAATATCTCCGGGGATGATCTCATCGCTGTCGACGGCAACATGTGAGGCGACAGGTCCGGCCTAGGTTCGTTACATTGCCCCCTTCTTAAAGACATTTCGTCCCGAAATTTCATCCTTGGAGTGTGACGATATCTGCATGACTCCCCATATCTGCACCGTGAAGTTCGATGGAAGTAACACTCCACGGTCTTCATGATCGGTCGTGGAAGAGGGTTACAGCAAACCAAATCTTGACGCCGCTGGATCTGAATATCGCCTCCAGCATACTTCTTATGACTCTCCAGTCCAACCCATCAATACCACAGGACAATTTTGGAATTGCTAGATCCACCAGATTCTGGTCCACCATAGTATCTCTTAGTTTGGTGAGACTCTTCCAGACATCTTCATAGGACGGTTTATCTTGGGAATGCCTCTTGGTAACTAGGTAGTAGATGTTTCTCTGGCCTTTCTTCAACTGTAGCACCCCACCAACTTCTGGATTCTGCTCCCGCAGTGTTTGGAGTTGACCAAATTTCTTGGAGAACACTACGGCGATGCCCCTGGACATTCGAAGATCTTCTGCCACACAGTGCGCTAGTGCGTAGTCAGCAGGCACCTCGAAAAGGTCTCGTGACTCCTCTCTAGTAACCCCATGTAGAACTTTCTGCCCGTTTGAATACAAGGACATAAACTTCTCGAACGTCATATCATCCTCCGGTGGCTTGAGGGTGCGAACTTGGTCATGGTTTCCAGCGTATGGGGCCAACCTGTTGAAATGGACGACCCTTGGTTTCCCTCGGTGGCTTATGGATTCGGTACACAGGTCGTTTATCCTTTCACAATTTTATACGGGCCTTCCACGAGTTCCGCAACTTTGGTGATAGTCCACGACGACGTTTGGGGTTGTACAGCCAAACCAGGTCATCAACCTTAAATCCTCCAGCGTCGGCCTTGATGTCATAGGTCTTCTTCATTTTATCGCTGGCACTCTGGATGTTCAACCGGACTCGTTCGTGGATGTCGTCCATTCTCTGCCGAAGTTTGCTGACGTAGTCCTCTCCCGCAGTGTCTTGTCCTGGCGGTATCCCAAACTTCAGGTCACAAGGCAGTCGCAGTTCTCGGCCCATTATAATACTAGCAGGAGTTTGACCGGTTGACTCGTGTACTGCGGATCGATAGGCCATCAGGAACAAATGAAGATACTGGTCCCAGTCTCTTTGATGGTCAGAGACAACCTTGGACAAGTGGCGGTTGATCGTCCTGTTCATCCGTTCCACCATTCCATCGGACTGCGGATGTAGGGCCGTGGTTCTTGTCTTGCGGATGTTCAGCAGTAGACATATTTCTTGGAAAAGGTTGGATTCGAAATTTCTGCCTTGATCCGAGTGCAGCTCCATTGGAATACCGAATCGACATATCCATTCTTTCACCAAGACGTCGGCGACGGTGATGGCTTCCTGGTTGGGCAGGGCATAGGCTTCCGCCCACTTACTGAAGTAGTCCATTGCCACAAGGATGTATTTATTCCCGTGGTCGGATACGGGAAACGGGCCGGCGATGTCAATGGCGATTCTCTCGAACGGGCTGCCTACGTTGTACTGACGCATCGGGCCTTGGGTCGTATTCGAGGTCCGTTGCTAGCAGCACATACAGCGCACTTTCTGCACCAGTCCTGGACGTCAGCTGACAATTGGTCCAGTAAAACCGTTGCCTCACTTTCTGCAGGGTCTTCGTCACTCCCAGATGTCCTCCAGCGACTCCATCATGGATTTCCGCAGCACTTCCTCTCTTCTGTTCCTGGGAACAATTATTTGGCATCTGTATTCCCCACCAATATCGGCCTCCAACACACGTTTCAGGATCCCATTGTCCAGAATAATAGAGTTCCAGTGTGCCCGATAGGACTTAACAGCCGGCGAGTAACCTGCGACTTCCTGCCATGATGGTCTTCGATTGCCCTTCTTCCAGCTGACGACTAAGCCAAGGTCGGGGTCTCTCTCTTGTTCTTTCTGGATCTTGCTGTCATTCCCGTTGTCATCTATTGCCGCGGTTCTACAAAGTGTTGCTTCTTTCTCTTCTGCTCGTCGGCAATGTGAGCAATCATCTGCACATGGTCTTCGCGACAAGGCATCTGCATTCTTATGGCTAGTTCCGGCTCGATGTTCGATCTCGAAATCGAATTCTTGGAGTCTCTCGATCCAACGTGCTACTTGACCCTCAGGATTTTTGAACTGTAAGAGCCATTTGAGAGCTGCATGGTCAGTTCTCAACAGGAATCTTCTTCCATACACGTACTTGTAGAAGTGTTCCACTCCCTTTACAACAGCTAACAGCTCTCGCCTGGTGACACAGTAATTGCGCTCTGGTTTGCTAAGCGTCTTGCTGAAATAACCAATGACCTTCTCCTGTCCCTCCTGGATCTGAGATAGGACAGCTCCAAGTCCCACGTTGCTGGCGTCCGTATCCAAAATGAATTTCCTTTGGGTAGGGATAGCTCAGTATAGGTGCGTTGATCAAAGCTCCTTTCAGCTTCCTGAATGAGTCTTGACATTCTTCGGACCACTGGAACTTTGTTTGGCCTTCCGTGAGCTTGGTCAGTGGTTTAGCGATGTTGGCGAATCCAGCACATATCGGCGATAGTATGTGCATAAACCAAGGAAACTTCGAAGTTGGTGAATGTCTTTTGGGATGGGCCAATCCTTAACAGCTTTGATCTTCTGGTCATCCACTGCTACTCCTTCCCCAGAGACAACGTGGCCGAGGTATCGTACTTCTTTTGGAACAGATGGCATTTCTTAGGCTCAGCTTCAATCCGAGTTCCTCAGTCGCCGGAATACTTCCTCAAGTTTTTCACATGGTCCTCAAACGATCTGCCGACCACAATTATGTCGTCGAGATACACTAGACACGTGTTCCATGAGAGTCCCTTCAGTACTGTTTCCATCAATCTTTCGAATGTGGCGGGAGCATTAAGAGCCCGAATGGCATAACGGTGAACTGCCACAATCCTGAGCCGATGGTAAAAGCAGTCTTTTCTCGATCTTCCTGAGCCAGTTCTACTTGCCAATATCCACTCTTCAGATCAAGGGTCGAGAAAATCGTGGAACCAGCCAACGTGTCTAGGTGTCATCTATTCTCGGGAGAGGGTAACTGTCCTTCTTCGTGACATTATTAAGTTGGCGATAGTCTACAAAAAGCGCGTCGATCCATCCTTTTCTTCACCAGTACGACTGGAGAGGACCAGGACTGTCAGATGGTTCGATAACTCCTTCTTTCCCATATCGCTGACTATTTTGTCAGCCTCTTCCTTCTTGGCAAGAGGAAGCTTCTTGCTGATTGCCGGATCGGTCGGGCACCCCAGTATCAATCTTGTGCTGGACTAACTAGTTCGACCCCTTTCCTTGTCCGGTGTCGAAGATGTCTTGGTACTTTTGACTAAATCTCTTAGTTTGGGCTGTTGAGCTGGTTTTATGTCTTGGAAGAGATGGCAACTAATTTTTCTAGTTCTGTGGGCAAGTTGTTGGGTTGGCTAATCGTACCTCGTACGCCCCGGATCACAGATGAAACTGACGAGCAGTGCCCTAAAATTGTTCCTTTCTTTAAGGTCACTGGAAAGTAATTGACATTCATGACCCTTACCGGTACAAATTTTTCAGCACGTAACAGGGTTTTCCCTAGGCAACCCTCGTCCAATTTTCTCATCATGAAGTTTGGGCTCGAACATCATCACGTCTCCACTGCTCGCACTCCCGTCCAGGCGAGCCTCCAGGATGGTTTCAGCCCTCTCAGGTACGCTTACATCTTCAGCCAACAGCACACGGATCAACTCTTCACTTCTCCATGAAAGTACCAGCTCTTCTCCGTTGACACGTAGGACGCCGTCTTTGAAATCCAATTCAAACCCTCTGGAATTCATGATGTCCATTCCGATGATTGCATCGTCTTCGATGTCCGCTACGAGTGCCTGATGTTTCACTTTAGTGCTGCCCAAAATTATTTCAATCGGTAGCTCGCCATATACAGTAGCTGGCTCCCCTGTTGCTGTGCGTAGCTTCCAAGTTGTCGGTTCAATTCGTTCCGGTGTTCTGCGCAGGAAGGTCCGAGAATTGTCCTAGTCGCACCTGTATCTAGCAGCATGGTGCAAGGCTCGTTATTGATGAGACCGTCTACGAAGACACCTCTGTTCTGTCGTTTCAGGATAGCGACATATGCGTTGTTAACCGGGCTTGCTGGACACGAGGCCGACGATTGCCCCTTCTCGTCGACCTTCTTTAGTTTTCCTGCATCGAGTCGTAGTTTTGAATGTTGGACATTTGCTACGACATTGTCCAATTTTGCCACAATTCCAGCATCTTATCTGTCTTTTCTCAGGCAAAACTTCTTTAATCACTTTCCTTATGGCAGCTTCCCACTAGCAGGCTCCTGTGAGTCTTCCTCAATCATTCGGACTTTACTCTGGCTTTTGCAAGATTGTTTCGCTGCCTCGAATTCCAAAGCGCGTGCCAGTGCGTCTACGAGATGTGTTGGACGAGCTAGTGTCAGCGCTTGTCTTGTTTCTTGGTCACGGAGTCCATCCAAGAATGCCTGAACCGCTAATCGCTCCATTACATTTTCCGGTGTGGCTGGATATGCGAGACGAACCAAGCGTGCAATGTCAGCTTCGAATTCTTGTAAGGATTCGCCCGATTTCTGGCAGCGATTTTTCAGTTGGGAGTGGTATACGTGTTCCAAATGGGCCTGGCCATATCGTAATTCTAGATGTTTAATCAGCTGATCATAGTCCTCCTGTTCTTAGCGGTAAGAGTTTGTAGAATATTCGTCGCTTCTCCACGTAATGCAAGTGTTAGTGCTACAGCTCTTTCCCCTGCATTCCATCCATTTGCTTTGGCCGCTGCTTCAAACTGTCGGCGGTAATTTTCCCATGGAGTTTTTCCGTCAAATTGAGGCGGCTTCATGGAAAGCTTCCCTATTTCAGAAATGACCTTGACATCTTTTATACCCTCTTGAACTTTATCCAAGTTCAAACTCAAGTCCAGCATTGCATTTTCGTTAACCATCTCTGTGGAGGGCGCACTATTAATTCGTTTTTCCAGCTTACTGATCGTTTCCTTTATTTTATCTACCTCCGTGTTCATTTGCTCCCTAATTTTATCTATCTCTGTCTCAACGGTTCCCATTCTTTCTTCTAGAAATTTAGCCACACCACACAATTCTTTTTTTAGGCCTTCTGTGTTTTCCAGGAACTTCTCTTCCAGGCTTCTTGCATTTTCTTCCAGGCTTCTTGAATTTTCTTCCAGGCTTCTTGAATTTTCTTCAAGCTTCTCTTCCAGATTTTTAGCATTACCAAACTTAAATCACCTCCGGGAACTTCGAATAAAAATGTTTCGGGGTCCTCACCTTCTTGTATAAGTCCTTCTGCAAGTCTTTCCTGGAGTACTTGCTTTTTACCTGTTGTTTCCAGTTCCCTTTCCTCCAATTCCTGTTTCAATTCCGCTACCTTCAAATCCGCAAGGCGCACTTTTCTTGAACACATTTTGTCTTTGACGAGGTATCAGTCAGTTTTACACGAAAAGTTTATCAGTTTGTTAAAAATTCACTTCGCGAATTCTTTTCCACGGGCCACCAGTCTATTGTCTGTTCCACGCGAAGAGTGTATCAGTTTATATTCCCACGCACAATTGTCCACTTCGCGAAAACCGGGCCACTGTCTATTTTCTGATTCACGCGAACAGTGTATCAGTTTATATTCCCACGCACAATTGTCCACTTCGCGAAAACCGGGCCACTGTCTATTTTGGGCGTACAAAAAGGTCTATCAATTTATTTTTCTGACTATCCACTCCACGATCACTTGTTTATTTTCAAAATCTCACTTCCGACACCAATTGTAACGTAAATAAACTTAACTTGGTTTAAATAATTTATTTCACACTGAATCTACAACTTAATTTATATTACTACGCCACTGTATAGCTCGATGGTATGGGCTCGTTCAGACTGTTTTTCTCCCTCTTGAGGGCGGTCTATTTATCTCCGATACAGCATTCTCGATGTTTCGAATTCTTCCAGTTGGCGACGGCATGTTCCAATTGTTTCCAATATTGACCGTTGCATTACGCGGAAAAGGGACTGGATGGTTCTCGAATATCTCCGGGGATGATCTCATCGCTGTCGACGGCAACATGTGAGGCGACAGGTCCGGCCTAGGTTCGTTACATTACTATAAACAAAGTTAAAAAAGGTTGTTATAAATCTGGCTTGAGTTTTTGATATCATTTCTATTGTTAATGCTATTGGGGTCTTTTTTATTATGTATCATTTCAAGGAATCTTCTTACTCTTGGATTCCTTTCTTTGGTCAAAATTTCAACGTTGTTAGTGTCAAACTTATGTTGATTTTCTTTTTCGTGTTTGGATAAGGCTGTAATGTTGGTTTTCGAGTATTTGTTTCTGTTTCTGTTTCTGCAAATATTATTTTGTTTGACCTATATAGGTACTTTGACGGTCTTTACACGGTATTCTGTATACTGTATGAGTTTGTTTGTTTTTTGGTATTTCTGGTTTCAATTGTGAAATAGTTATGTTGTGTTTTTCCATTGTTTTATTGATTTTATTCGATAGTTTGTCTATGTATGGTAATGGTATGTATGTTGTTGTTTGTTTTACTTCATTATCATTTTTATTGTAGATCGCATGTATTCGTTTTTTTATTGTTTTTTCCGCAAAGTGGCTGGGGTAATTATTTTCCTTCAATATATTCTTGATTATTTCTATATTATTTTTCCTGAATTTTGGGTGAGCTCTGTCAGTTAAATTTTGAATAACATTTTTTCTTAACTAAGGGGTGCGTTTGACAAATAGTTTGTGTAACGACTTGATGCATTTGGTTTAATAAACCAGTTTGTGAAAATTTTTCCAGTATTGTCGTGTATTATTGTTGTGTCGAGAAAGTTTATCTGTTTTTCTATTTCTTTTTCTATTGTAAATTTCAATCTAGGATGATATTTATTAATTTTTTCTAGAATTTCATCAACTTTGTCAGTAGGAACACAGGTTAAACAATCGTCTACATATCGTTTGAAGAATATTGGTTTGAAAGTTAGTGATTTGATGATCTCTCCTTCAACATACTCCATAGCCAGATTTGCTACTGTTGCAGCAATTGGAGATCCCATTGCAATTCCGAATATTTGTGAGTAGTGCTTATTTTCATATTGAAAGTATGTTTATATTTATATATAACTGACAGAGCTATAAAGTGTGCTCACCCAAAATTCAGGAAAAATAATATAGAAATAATCAAGAATATATGAAAGAAAATAAGTACCCTAGCCACTTTGCGGAAAAAACAATAAAAAAACGAATACATGCGATCTACAATAAAAATTATAATGAAGTAAAAAAAACAACAACATACATAGCATTACCATAGATAGACAAACTATCGAATAAAATTAATAAAACAATGGAAAAACACAACATAACTATTTCACACCGACTGAAAAATACGAACAAAATCATTTATTCAAAATTAAAACCAGAAATACCACAAAACAAACGAACTCATACTGTATATAAAACCGAAAGCAAACCGGAAACAAAACAATATTTGCAGAAACGAGTACAAGCCCACAAATACTCAAAAACCGACATTACAGCTTTATCCAAACACGAAAAAGAAAATCAACATAAGTTTGACACTAACAACGTTGAAATTTTGACCAAAGAAAGGAATCCAAGAGTAAGAACATTCCTTGAAATGATACATATTAAAAAAGACCCCAATGGCATTAACAATGGAAATGCCAGATTGATAACAACCTTTTTCAACTTTGTTTATGGTAATAATAATGAAAACTGATCTTTACTTGCTGCCAAAAAAAAATACAGTACGGCCCATATACTAAAACTCAATACAAACAATCTGGTGTACCTACTTATGAAGAGGGTAAAAATGCATGAAAGATAAACAAACCATTCCCGATAACTTCGTCGCAGTCACACATCTACAATAACTTCCGTACGATGCGAACGCATAATTCAAATAATATAATTTGTAAGTGAATACTCATAAATATTACAGATATTTTTATATTGAGTTAAATAACGTGTTATATTTCGAACCATATGTTGTTAAAGAATTATTTTAGTGCATACATTCCAATATTGTGTTAAGTTAAATATGTCTCAAACTCCATATCTTTAATTTTAGTTTAACCTGAAGATGACCAATACCATGTCGAAACGTAGTTAAGAGAAATTATATGAATAGACTGAATCAGACCTTTTTCCAAAAATTGAAGGAAATATATATATATATATATATATATATATATATATATATAATTTTTTTACTTTCGGATCAATACCATACATAGAAAATTTGTCTCCTAAAATTATTAATGTATTCAAAAGTGAATTCAATATTAAAATATCACAGAAAAATATCCTTCCAATAAATAAAATATATACAAAATTAAAAGACGGAGAATGTGCACCGATGAAAAATAATTCAGTTTATAGTATACCTTGTAGTACTTGTGATAAAAATTACATTGGACAAACGAGTCAAACATTGAAATCACGAATCACTGGTCATGAAAGTGACTGTAGACTCCAAAAACTTTCTTGTGCACTCTCTGATCATGTAGTGAACCAAGATCACATAATAAATTATCATGACACAAAAATTATATATCAAGAACAAAACTTGACAAAAAGACTTTTTTTAGAAATGGTGACGTAAATAACATGAATAAGAGATCTGACATCGACCAACTGAGCAAAATCTACTCATATTTACTTTCAGAATGAACTTTTATTTTAATAAATATGCATACAGAATCCCCTGTACATCCTAACACAGAAACATCAACTACTCACAAAATTGCAATTGTCTGTCAGTGTGACAATTTTTTAGTCATAATGTCGATATATTTTATACATTTATATTCGTTAATTTAACTCATTTTACATGTAAGTTCATACCAATTTTTCATATTTGATATTTTTTCAACCATTCTTGTTTTTTAGCCTTGATAAAGACAAAATAAATTGTCGAAAGCTTGGAAAAGTAAAGAAGAGTTTTTCTTCATATAAGACCAGACTGAATACCCGCTATTTCTTCAAAATATATATATATATATATATATATATATATATATATATATATATATATATATATATATATATATATATATCAAAGTCAACAGCCAACTCCTGAACAGGAAAATTATTGCATCCAAGAATTCAAAAAATTTGTCTGCGGGGAAATTGTATGTCACACGTAACAAATGGATCTATTAGGAATCGGCATAATGGAGAAATGAAGAACTGATAGCCCGACTAGAAAGATTCCGACGTTCTCAATGAAAAACACTCCCAAACACACCTATCAATCGATGAAAACATGTCAGTTCTGACATGTAAACTTTGGAAAAGTATTTTGTTTCCAGAGCCACCTTCGATATAAGACGAAAGAAGTACTCCTTGCGAAAAGTGTACCTTAGACATTTAAAACCTAATCAAAATCATTCGAACGAAGAAAACCACTGTTGAGGTCATTCACTGACCAATCTTTCAAAATTAATCTTCATATATATATATATATATATATATATATATATATATATATATATAGATATATTCTCCATTCGTACAGAAAATTTATATATAACTTCAATAATAATCATGGTAAAGGAATTATAAAGCACGAACATTTCACACAATGCTTAATTTTCTTGACTAGTAAATGTAGGGAGTGTGTTTCTTTACAAGCTTCCATTTCTTCGATTCCTGTTTGTCTGTTTGTCAGGGACAAATCTGGCAATCGTTTGACTTGAATTTGGCAGGTGTTCATCATTCCGGTGCATGATGACATTTTCATGTGAAAACAAAACAAGATTGCGTACAAAATGGCGGAATAATTTTATAATTTATGGCCTGATCCAATCAAAATTAGTATTTGGGGTAGGAAATCATGATTTTCTTGTCCAAATTAGAAAATTAAAAATGGTGGCTTCAAAATGGCGGACAAATTTTGTGAATTATGATTCGATTCTACTCAAAATTGGTATGTAGGGGTTTTTGGGATCGGAGATCATAATTATTTTGTCAAAATTCAATTACTCAAAATGGCGGACGAGTTTTGTGATTCTATTCAAAATTGGTATGAAGGCGTTTTTGGGGTCACAGATTTCGAATTATTTGTCAAATTTGAATGATTCTAGCTAGTTGATTTCATTGATGACTAAAAAGAACTAAATAAATAAAAAAAAATTAAAGACAAGATTTTATCAAATTGCACTAAAAAGGAAAAAATAATTCAATATGAGAGTAACAGATTCAAAAGCTTGTTGCACAATGTTTTCAGTTTGAATACAAATGTGAATTCTTGAGCGACAAGTTTTTGAATCTGTGACTCACAGAATAACGTGACATCCCTAAAGGAATTAGTTCTTTCTTTTTAGTGCAATTTAAGAAATAATTTTTTCCTTTTTAGTGCAATTCAATAAAAGCTTGTCTTTAAAAAGTTTTTTATTTTTACTTATTTATATTTTTGTGTGAAATATATTGAAATACATTTCAAAATTAGTTCATTGAACGAATATCCACAAATCGTAGATATTTACAATCGCGGACTTTCTTGTAGAGTTTTGGGAAGTATAATACCTCCACCATTCATTTGTTGATTGTATGCCAAATATCCCATTCCTAGGTTTTCGTCGGTATGATTGGAAAATATCCCCTATTTTGTAGAAACCCCACATTTCACAGAAATCATATGAAATATTTCTCTAGTTTCTTTGGAAACAGGGCTTTCAAAGGAAAGACATTTCATTCAACATGTATTGCATTTTTGGAATAGGTACCGCACTAATCTACTCCGAATATTTTTCAACAAGAAGAATTGTTCGAAAATAGTCTATTTCTGTCTCTGATGGAGTATATGGGTATCGATAAAATCCGAACATTCAAAAGTATGTAGCCGATAAACGAGACTGGAGACCTATGCTCATATTGATGACAATATCTCGGACTCCTCAAACCGTACATTATAGCAAAAATTCATGAAAATGAACTGATTTTTTCTCGAAATATTTCATTGAAAAAAATCTTTTTACTCACCCTGTATACATGAAATGACTAAATGACTATGCGATGTTCTTAACATTGAAGAATGTTTTATATATATATATATATATATATATATATATATATATATATATATATATATATATATATATATGACATGCTCTCCCCTAAACTGAAAAACCACCATGTATAAAAAAATTATGTCAATTAACTTCGATCGAGATTGAGGGAGTTCATCCAGACTAAATTGAATCCCCAATTCTCATCAGAAAACTCACACTGTTTGGTTTAAATTCGAATTGGATTTTTCTTCGTTCACCCTGTTGTAGAACCCACAAAACGAAAAAGTATAATGGTATTTTCAGAATAACACACCCTGTAACTCGAAAACTAGTCGGTTGATTTTTTTGTGCCCATAGACACTGTTGTCGAGGAAGTCAAACTCTACAACATACCAAAGATTCAGGAAATTTAAGCCAAGGATGGTGTGGGGTCATTCCCTAATGATTTGGGTTTTGTGGTGCTTATTTGGACCACGGCATTTTTTTATAATAATAAGTTCAAACTAACACTATTATTATATTTAGAATATCTTCCTTACATGCAGATAAATGAAAAATGTAATTTCATTCAGGAGATAACGTTTGCCATATATAGAGTTGAGGATTACAATACAGAGACGCATTTCAGTTTTAGTGCACGGGTCTTTCTGCGACTAAAAACGGCTACCTAATAACCGTGATATTAATATTCCACATATTTTAGCTGACTTGGAATATATCATTGATAAAATCGATGATGATAAGAAAAATCTATACAGATCTCAATTCACTGATATAATTACAAATTTTATCATAAAAATAGTGGGAATTCAGATTATCTAAATGAATTGTATATGAAAACCAAGAAATACTCAAAATAAAATCCTGAAATCATTATAACTAACAGTGATAAGGGGAATATAACTGTAGCAATGTATAAAAATCAATATATTGCAAACAGTCTTGAACTTTACTGGAAGATAAATCCATAAACTGATAAATCAGACCCCACATGCACACAGTGGTGATATGTGTAAACACGGGTTAATAATAAATTGAGTCAATAAAACAGAAGGTTTAGTTCATGTGTGTCGACTAGGTGTAGGGATCGTAGGTGCCTCTGTAGGACCGTAGCCTAGGCTCAATTTGGTGACTACAGTTGTACGCGTTATATAGTTCTGTCTTAGATAAATTCTATTAAGATAGGTCACGGTACGCGCTTAATTTTCAGGGAGTAACTTCACTTTTGACATCCTTTCATGTCCTATTTACGCTCGAGGACTCGCCACAAAACACAAATTCAACAAACTTCATGTGTACTTCACCCCGTTGAAAGTATCACGCGAGTTTCATCCAACCAAGCTCTTGATTGTTCTCCATATGAGAACCGTTGGGCTTTTCAGCCCATCACAACTGCGCCAGTCAGTGGTTCATTTTCTTTCGGCTCTAGCTTGGAGAGCCCTGTAATCAATAGAGACAATTCTATCTCAGAAAGTCAGACCACCACACAGTATGGGCTCCAGACTATTGGTCCGAAGAGCTCACAGTCGTTTGTTGAATCGCGACGCGTCGAAAACTGCGCTACGGAATCTAGCGACCACCTGGATTCGCAAAAAGCGGTTCATTTATATTCACTTGCATCTTCTAGGCTGAACTGTATGAGACGTAGCATGGATAGCATGAGTGTGAACAAAAGCCACGTTGCAGCTGTTCCTTATGAAGACAATGATGACTCACCGAATAATGTTTCTGTTGCCCAGAATCCACTGCGTGATCTGAGTCCGAGGGAAACTTCCACTAATTTTTTTACCGATAGGCCGTTGAGAGCCTCAAGTGATATTTTGAATTTTGGCGATAGACCCGCCCTCGCCCTGATGAATAACGGCACACCACGCCGAATTGTAAAAATGTTTAGAACGTAATACGTAAAAGTTTAGAACGTAATACGTTGCGTCCAGAGGCCTCCAGCCCCCCACTCTCTTTTCAACGAATTTTCTGTAAATTCGGGAATGAACCAAATGAGAATGTTCGATTCAAACCGCCCCCGCACTCAGTATTTATATTATATCAGATCTCAACCACTCTCGAGCTAGTGACGGGCCCGCGATCGGAGGGGGTTTACTTGCCCGCGGGGCCGTTCATCAACTACCCGCAAGAATATTGAGATCCCTGCTACTCGGCCGGTGGTACCTCAGGAGGAAGAGTGGAAGTTATTTTTAAATTTTGAGAAATTCTGTGAAATGAGACGGAAGATGCCGGTAATCAACACCGATGAGGAAACCCCACCTTCGCCTTCCCCTGAAGGTTATCAACCCCAATCGAGACATGGCGTCCTTGAACGTGAGGCACAGCGGATATTTTCTATTGTAATAACTAATAGACAGGGACAGTCAGAAAACACCGTTGTACATCGAAACCGTGTTCAATTTGATTTGATGAATCAAAGTCAACACGCAGATCTTTTGCCAGGTATTCAGAATAGAATACCCGAACTCATGTCAATAACAGGGCTCAGATTTTGCAAAATGATTTGATCAATCTGAACGAAACTTATACCAGAGAGTCAGGAGTACAGGGTGTGTCAGAACACACAATTCAACAACTGTTTCTCGGCATCAAATTCTGAAAACTTACTTTTTCGTACCAAAGCGGCTAGCTTGCCGCTGTCCCTGTTACCCCTGCAGCATTCGCTGATTCGGGAAAGTTCAGCTCCCGTTTTGGGAACTGAAATAAATATACAGAATAATTTCCTTGAAGGTAGTATATGATAAACCTTCTGGCGGCCTGAGTCATCTCAGACATTATCTGAGAGACCTAATTTCAATAATGACAGGCTAAATTCTCCGCAATTCGCGCAAACGTTAGACCCAGGCAATGTTATTCAAGGGCTGACTACGATTTTAAGAGATCTTGTAGATCACATAGCACTTTCGACTTTGGCCGCTACCGGTCACCGACAAGGGACTCGCTATAGTGCAGCCCCAAAATTTGCAGGGCTACCACAAGAGTGCCCGAAAAAATTCTTGAAGGACGTCGAAAGTTACTTTGTCAAAATTACCGAATGCGGAATGGACGGATATTGCCAGCAACTGGTTGAGAGGCGAATCTTTTGAATGGTTCAGGGGCTATGCCAATACCAACAAAGATTGGTATTTCTCCACGCAAATTTAATGAGCCAATCGTTCAGCCAGGAACAATCTGCGAAAGAGAATGAGAGCACGTTCATAGCTCACCGGTGGGGATTGGCCACTAGACTAGTGTCATCCATGCCCAAGCCCGAAATCGCACGTTTGCTCGTCCACAAAATAAACCTCGCACTGCGAGTGTATTACAGAATTTGCGCTCCGATACAATCGAACAACTGACCCAATTAGCGATAAGTAATGAAACTACGTGAAAGAAGCGGGTCCGCTGAGAAGCGCGCCAACGGAAAAACTTTAGGCGGAAAAGAAACCTCCACAGGATTTTTTCCAGGCCCAACGTTTCGGAAATAACGTAGGAAAATCATCAGTGCAGAAAAGTGCTTCTCAAGAGCGTTATGTTTCCCGCAATGATTTCGCAAATCGCAACACTTTCTCACAAAATAGAAATCTATCAGGTCGGAACCGCCTGGACAGGGTCCGCCCCAATTCGGTGAAAATCGTCAAGTTCCCAACAACGAGCGGATTAGGGAACAAAATCAGCGATACACCGCTACGCAGAGGCGAGATCCTCAGCGCGGGGCAGAGCCCTACCGAGCGCCCCTTCGGAACGTCGTGGCACCTAGAATGCTGAATGCTGAATCTTTCACCACTGCACTTGTGTGTAATCAAAGAAGCGGCAAAACGTGCCTTCAGACTGCACCAGGCATCAAACTTGAAGACTAGAAATCTGATTGGACATCTGAAGATTCTGGAAAATATTCCCCAAGAATCCAGGTACAAGCCATTAGATATTATGCCAGCTAGGCACGACTTTGAAGTGAATTATGAAGTGGTTATAAACAACCACCATATATTCATAACGAATGGGCCTCAATTAGAAAGGAATGTAACAGTATGGTATACCGATGGTTCCAAAATGGACGAAAGGGCTGGAGTGGGAGGAACAGGTCTTAATTTTAGGCTCTCGAAATTCCTAGGCAGAGACCCAACAATTTTTCAAGCAGAAACCCATGCTATACAAATTTGCGCCCAAGAATGCCTTGCAAGAGGCTTTAGGAGGGCAAAGATCTATATCCTATCAGACAGCCAAGCAGCACTAAAAGCTCTAAAGTCTAAGCCATATCAACCACCCTACAATCTAGAATCTTGATATTCTGCGCCTTTACTTGTTCGTTTTGATATTCTTTTATAAAAGGATCCATTAGATTATATGAGGATGTCCTTTACTTAACATTTTATAATGAGAGTTATTTTAAGTATGAAACTAAATAATAAGTGTTTTTGGAAATAACTTGTTTAATTGCACTTTTTCTTATAATTATGTATCGCACGAGTTTTTGATTATTTCTGAAGATTCCTATAGTAGGGTTTTGGTCTATCATGTGCTCTAGTTGAGGGTTTTCGTGATGGAAATGCTTTGGGGGAAGCCTTTAGTTTTTTCTCTTCTTGATCAAATATTTCGTCTCGTTTAGATATATATATATATATATATATATATATATATATATATATATATATATATATATATATATATATATATATATATATATATATATATATATATATATTGTTATGTTCAGAAGTACGTGTTAAATGTTCAAAGAGTTAAAATGAAAATTATAAATTGGAAAAGCACATAAATAAAAAATGTTTATATTTAGTAATTTATGCTATGTTATTTTACAGTTTTTCTGAAGATTCTACCGTTTTTCTGAAACCTTATATAATATTAGTCGATACCTATATTGTGAATAAACATATTCTTAATATTACAAGCAATTGGCATAATTTAAAAAAAATATAGAAATAAAAATTTACTAATATATTTTTGAGCGCAAGCAAAATGTTAAAGTTAGAACATTCTGTATATGAAATTAGATCGGAACACAATAGCCAATGAGATGCCAGGAAAGATCTTGATGCAAAATTATGAATATTGAAAATATGAAAAGCAGAAAATGATTTTTTATATATCATGTATATGGTATGTAAAGTATGTATTTAGAAACTATTAGTAAATAAACACTGTCAAATAAACGAAAATAATGAAAAGTGCAACAAAAAGTGCGTGTAAATCGAAAACTCGAGAAGAAACCCAAAGTAGCACAGAGTCATAAAATTAACATGATGACTTCTTATACCGTCTTAAAGACCACGTATTTTTATGTTTTGAAACCACAAAGTTAATGTGCGTTTTATAACCTTCAGACATTGCTATGACGTCGTGTAGTAGATATAACGAGAGTGCAATAAAGAATTCTTGAAATGAAGTTGTACTGTGGTTTGTATGTAAATAAATTGTATGTGTCGTTAAGTAGAACTTAAGAGCAGTTGCTGTGAGGTTATTATGACAATGAACATATGTGGTTCTAATGAATAGATTTTTCAAACGTTTCTACGACTACATATTGTACTCATGTAATGTAGTTTTATTAACTGATGAACTTTGGTCGTAATGATTACATTATGTATCTAGGTTAGATTATTTTTGTTGGTTATGCTATTTTTGTTGGATAGGTATATTGTGCTATGTATGTAGAATATTCAGTTCCGTATGAATGATTAAAATGCCAAATCAAAATTCCAATCTGCCTTACAAGAGAACTAAGCGTATAGAAAATATAAAGAGGAAGGATGAGTGCCTACCCCAAAATTAACATCTGAAATAATCATCAGTCTATCGAGACACTGCAAAAATATTAAGTTCATCAAGTTCCTTCAATTGTTTTCACAACAAGGAAATACATAAATAATATGTATGTGCACTTCGAGTGATAAATACAAAATATTTAAATATAACTGTTCAACATCAACATAACCTCTATTGTAAATGTCAGTTATTTTAGCATTTTACATTAGGCGGAACTAGCGGAATGCTTATGCACTCAGTGTATATCTTTTTCTGGTCTGGTAGCGTTACGACAAAACTTGCTACTTGTGGCCACAGCGACTACATTACAACTTTTTTATGTAAGATATTGCGATGTCTTTGAGACACTCGTATGATAGTACATACCGGAGTAATTACAACTTTTCGACACTGGAAGGACGGCATCCATGTTTTTCGATTGATTGATAACATCATTCTGGTAGCCATATTGGAACAAAAATATTTAAGATAAAAAATATGGGACCCTGGGTGTTATACCAATTTAAAAATCATTGGAGATGTGCTAATCAAGTATCTTTCGTGATATGGTCTACATATTCCAACGATTAATGAGAAAAATTGATGAAATCTATTTTTTCTGAAATGAAAATACATTTTCATCTCTCTTCATTTTCGAGGCGCATGAATTTTGAGTAAGTAGAATTGGATTTTGATAGTAAAAATGGATTTGCTTGGTCACTAGAGTTTCAGAACAATTCTTAAAGACACATAAAGGAAAATAATTTTTATCTCGATAACTATCACGGTCACAGAGTATCTTGAACATGTAAAGGAAGGCTGACTTATATATTATATTGATATCATATAAAATCTTTTGATATGGTATACATATTGTAATACTATATTATAAAGATTAAGACCTTCATGCATAATGATATAATAACTACACTAAGACCACAGAACGACCCTTTTACGACTGGCTTGTATAAGTCTATATTGGCAAGTCATTACCACCACTTCATGAAGTCGCAAGAGTGTGCCTTTTTGTCGTATTGGCATACATAGCGACGTCTCAGCATATTACAAGACATAAGTCATGGACTTTTGCGAAAGGTCTAGTAGACGTCTGTACAACCGAATTATGACCTCTGTATGCTACTTGGGAAACAAAGGATGTGTGGTATCGAGGGAAGAAATCAACAAGCTAGAAGATTGAGAAAAAATAATTTTGGAAGAACCAACTCAAGAAATTTGAATTTGAAAAATCAATCATATTTTCGTTACAAAAACAGTTATTTGTCAATACAACACAAGGAAATACTAGAAAGAACTGTAGCTGATAAAAAACCCAGATGCAGAACGGATCTTACCTTCTCATTTGAGACATATATCAGTACGAGGGCGAATTCACAGTCGACAAGGGAGCTGCAGTCTGGAACGGCTGTTTGCAGGAACGGGAGAGCGATCCGAGGCACTGAACATTTTCGTTGCAAGAAGCCACAGGTACTTTGAACCATAAAAAGTTACTAAACTCAGTGCATTTAAAAAATAAACCCTTTTAAGAACCCTTTTGATAGAACACTTTCATGAATTGGTATATAGACTACATAACCTACAAAAATAGGTTACATTTAACTTTTTATTATCACATAACTTCAATTATCGCAGAATAGGTAAGTCTTCCTGAATAAAGGAAATTATTATTTTGATGAATTTCTGCATTATTTTCAATGATTGAGCAAAGCAAGTTGCCATTTTCTGAAAGTGACATCAAGAACTACCAGAGGGCTCCACAGTAGAACTGACTCCTGAGATTAGGCGCACCGATTGAGTTAGCTGGGGTAAAGAAAAGAAGGTAAAAGAGTCAATGGGAAAAAGGTAAAATACATAGCCGGGCATTTGAAATATTCATATGGGTATTTATTTATCAACATATTGAATTAAATTCAAAGGGGAACTAGCTAAAAAAGATTTGAAAATAGTAAAAAAATTGGTAAAACAAAAAATATGATGTCTGATTGTGAAAATGAATAAATAAATAATGAAATAAAATAAACCGCAATCACCGCATAATAACGATATATATATATATATATATATATATATATATATATATATATATATATATATATATATATATATATATATATATATATATATATATATATATATATATATATATATATATATATATATATATATATATATAAACAGGGTGTCCCATATAAAACTCCAGTGACAAATAAATAAAAGAGGATATCCATATTTTCGTGAAGCAGATGATATCGATATGAAAGCGTCCTCTTATTCAAGTAGGGATCCATCACTAAGCGTCATCTGTCAGGGCGTCGCGATACCGACGCCATTTTTTTTTTAAATGGCACCCCAGGTTTTTTGAATCTCTTTGAATTTTGCATCAAATTCTGAATTCAGCGATATAGCACACTCATAGTTTCCCTTGACAACTGATGAAAAACGGCAATTTTATTGCATATTAGAAAGAAGGCCATGAATGTGACAAAATAAAAAGCAATAATACGAGTACTCATCGATCTGTCAGAAAACCTGTCAAATTTTATGAAACTGCATTCAACTATGCGTTGGTTTTTCGTAAAATTGAAAAATGGTTCAATTTTCAAATGCAGAAAAGTTAGATATAATTTGTATTTATGGCAAAACACGAAGAAATGCCAAAGAGGCAGTTAGAATATACACTTATCGTATCCCGACAGAAGGTTACTGCCAGACAAAACATTCACCGCTCAGCCCAATCTCTGGCGCAGAATGGATGTTTCAATGAACGGATGCAAACAAAACAAAAAATAGCTACCGTTGAGAATCATACTGTTGCAGTTCTAGGTTCTAGGTATTGGAACCACATAGTTCTATCAGAGAAGTAGCAATGGATTATGATAATTCTGAATTGTCAATACAACGTCTTTGTCAAAACATAAATTCCATCCCTATAAAATACATTTGATTCAAGAACTACGGCCAAGTAATAATCTTTAAATTTTTTTTTTCATAACCATAATCTATTTCCATATTTAGGAGATACTGATAGGAGATTGACCTCCACCCGTATTCATGATGATGATCAGTTTCTGAACCAAATATTATGGAGTGATGAAAGCCATTTCCATAATGACGGTATAATAAACAAACATAATTGTCACTACTGGTCTAACGTAAACCCTCATTGGATCCAAATAAATTTCCTCAAATTGAATTTTAAATAATTTTCCAGGCTTTGAAAAAATATGCAAAGTAGATTAATGATTTCTCCCTCTATTCTTCCACCTCACCAGTTATGAAGTTATGAAAACACTTTTGAAATTATTCTTAAACTTTTAAATAATTATGTTAGGTAACGCGTTATCTATATTATACTTTTTTTCAGTACAGTTGTGTCTAAAATGAGATATAATATAATTCTTGTGATTCCATAGTTATTATGATGCTATTTCACTAGACTCCAAGAGGCATACCATTCTCTATTAAATTAATAAAGAATGGTTTCAGAAGAATATTGCAAAGGAAGCTTATTCATATCCATGTGTCTTGACTTTATAAGAAACCGTTCATGATTCTTTCATTTGGAAAACTTACTATAACGATGTACTCAAAAAACTAATACAATGATTGTATATT
The DNA here is from genome assembly GCA_018342105.1 of Gonioctena quinquepunctata. Classification (NCBI taxonomy): domain Eukaryota; kingdom Metazoa; phylum Arthropoda; class Insecta; order Coleoptera; family Chrysomelidae; genus Gonioctena; species Gonioctena quinquepunctata. Next base: position 148,887 of record JAFIRS010002973.1, read on the forward strand.
GCTTGGTGTACACACCTTCTTGTGAACTTCTCCAAGATAACATTTTTACACTTTTATATATTTTTTCTCCATACACATTCCTTACAGCATCTTCATTCAAGATATTTTTTAGGACCCGTCCAATCTGTTTTTTGTGAATGGGTTACGGACTCAATAAAATTTGATTTGATTTGATTCAATATTCCATACACAAAACCAACCAAACCATCTTCTATCAATTTGTGAATCCTTCGCTTAGGCATAAAAGGGGGATTTCCATGAATAAACTCGTTTACCACCCAATGCAAAATGACAGTACGATGCATGAATTTTTCTTTGAACTTGAAATATTTTTTCCATTGTTCTGAATTTTGGGCAGCACCGTATGTTCTAGTACTCCTATGATAATTAAAAATAAAACAGAAGTCTACCCTGATTCATTTGAAAATATGAACGGGCTGTTCATAAAATCAGTGGAATCATCTGTGTCTCAAAGATAAACTGTAGCCACTATCTTCCATCGTTCAAGATAACTTCTTGTGGGGTATTCATATTTCCCTTTTCAACAAAAATTCTACCCTATATCTCTATGTAATATATATGTTTATTCACGAAAGCTCAATGGCATTCGGAAAATAAATGTCAGACTGAATGATCACTCCTAATCGGAATCCTACTTGCAATGCAAAGTTTTCTATAATAGTAATAATGTGCCCCAATTTGCCGAGTATTCAACATGAATTATTATTATACCCTATAATTTTCACATAGATCTTGTTATATGTTCACGTTCAATTCAGTTGGTTTATTCGAATTTATTTGATGCTTTCACTACTCCGCTCTGTAGTGCTCAGAAGCTCACCACAGCGGCGATTTTTCGTAGCAGAAAGTCAATAAAATTGATTTTTGATTCAACTGATGAAGAGCTAAGGTTGTTTTTGTTCAGATTAACTACAATATACAAAATAAACTTGAAATTAGCATATGGTTTCATACTTTGGAAAAAATAACAAAATTAAAAACTTGGATATTTAACATTTCATGATTCATTGATCTCCAGGAAACAGTTTTTAGTAATTGATTTGGACAAACCCACCTACCAGTCAATGCTTCTTTTAATCTTATTGCAATGTGTGTGTGTGACGTTTAGAGTTCTGGTATGTATTTGCTTGATTTCTCATTTTCTTGGGTACGTGAATACTGAATGTGTTATAAGTGCTTGGTAAATCTGAACATCTACCTAAGTTTTGTTTCAATGAATTGGCTCCAACATTTTCGATCCTTTTTCAAGACGAAATATCGACCGAATAAGTAATTCGCTTCCTTTAATTTTCTTGGTAGTCTTCTACCTCATCACCTGAAAGATTTTCGTTAATATTTCCAAAATTATTGACGTCACCTTTTGTTGTAGCTACAGATTCATGCTCTTAAAAAATCCACAGTGTTCATCAAATGTTATGTAAAAATTGTTTATATAATTAGTATATTCAGGAGTTTCCATCGTTTGTGCTTGTTTCTGTTGTTAGTTTCAGAATTTCGCTTTCTTATCTTCATCCAGTTTTCATGTCTTTGAGTCATATCCAAATCAACAAATATGTTTTCACAGATGGTCTCTTTGCTTTGACTGTAAAAATGTCCAGAGGTATTTAAAAAAAAATCCATATATTAAAGTGAATTCAGCGTAAAACTTCACTTGTGTTATTATTTTGAATTAGAGTCATACTAAATTGCCATTAAAAATTTAACAAAATCTGTATTTAAAATCATTGAATATAAGCAAGTCAATGTAAGAAATACGAAGAGGATAATTGGGTGGTAGATAGGCAACGTAATGCAGGAAAATGAGAATCACGGGGCAATGTAAACTATTAACTATAGCATAGTAGGGGAAGCAGCGGTATTGCTCACTGGATAATGCCGCTCATACCTATAATTTCACAACCATGGTGCGTAGAAACACGGAACGCGTGATGAAGCGCGGAGCGTGTGACGCGTGAGCAGTCCGCTCGCAGCAAGAGAAAATGATGTGTGTGTGTTCATTTGCGGTCATGCTGATATCATTTTTGACTGAATTTTTTTATCGGTTAGTACAAAGTTTCAATACTTTTCTGTTCTGGTGTAAGGGTTCATGAGACGCAACCCTTCTGAAACTGTTCGCAAAGCTGAAGCAACAAGCCTAAATAGGGTCTCTGTATCTAACAAAGAAGAAATAACTCACTTTTATAATATGCTTGGTGATCTGCTGGAGTACCATAAGTTCGCTCCCAATAACATTCACAATGCTGACGAGAGAGGTGTTACAACCGTTTCAGATCCAGGTAAAGTACTTGCAAGGAAAGGCCAACGAAGAGTGGGAGCAGTGACGAGCGGCGATCGAGGCAGGAACATAACAGTTATGTGTGCAATGAGTGCTGCTGGAAATTTCATACCACCAATGTTCATCTTTTCCACACAGAGAATGACACAATTATTGTGAACTGATGGACCACCAGGTGCTATGTAAATCAACTCCAAAAATGGCTGGATAAATGAAGATATATTTGTCGAATGGCATAAACATTCTGCAGTATATGCCAAACCTACGCAAGAATCACCGGTGCTTTTTACACTCGATAACTATAGCAGTCACATTTCGCTTCCAGATTTCAACTATTGCAAAGAAAATCATATTGTTATGCTTTCGATTACTAATCAAGAACGACATGACAACATGGACATGGATGATGAAAGTTGGAACAACTGCAATATTTGTGAAGAATTCGGATAGAACAATTAAATATGGTATCGCTATACTGTATGCGGAATGTGGTTTGATGCCATGTACTCTGGGTGGGTTTCTCCAGAAGGGTATATTTGTGATTCATGAGTGAAACACTAAAATGTCATTATTACTCATAAATGTTCCTATTAATATTTATAAGCTCAAATTGTGATTAAGACCTCCAGTTTAGTTGTTTATGGTTGATCTATATCTATAGTTGATAGGTCAAAATTGATCTTATTTGTTTTGTTTATACACACAGGTTAGAGCATCATTACCCCTTTGCCAAGGCGGTATTTCCTATGGCCAGGGGAAATGGCGCTCAAACGTGTTTTTTAATATGCTTAATTACTGATGATAACTAAAAGTTTTATACGTTTTGTTTCAAAGTATTGATTACTGGATAAATGAACCATTGGTATTTTGTCCTACTTTTGATGTAAAGTTAAAAATATAAAAAATATAAAGGTTTTTCCTCAAGTGACCGACATTTTCCCTTTTATATACACTATTGTACAAATAAATATCTAACCGCTAAAGCTATAAATATGAAATTTTGCCAGTTTTTTTTTCAAGTGGATGAAGTTCTTTATAGACACCTCGCAGTAGTGTGGGAGTCCCTGAGTCAGATTTACCCACTAAAACCTCCACACCATTGGCTTGTCTATTGTATCTTACCTGATAAAAATAAAGGTCCGGGAGATCTCAGTTGATCTCCAATTGTCCCTGCCAGACCTTTTGTTTCACCAAGTCACATCCATGGTTCCCGATTGAGGGCCACTTCTAGGTCCCTTCAAGCAACCGCAAGTGCTGCTGTGGCTACCTTGCAGTGTTGGAGTTTCATCTGGATGGCCCTGAAAAGTTCTTTCCCGATCCTGTAGAACACTCAGAACCGTATCCTCTCCAGTGCCCTGAAAGAAACCGAGGCCAAGAGTTTTCTTTTTCGGTATTTCAGCTCAGCGGTAATTTGTTTCCACGAGTGAGTGAGGGGAGAAGGGTTGCTCCAGCCCTGTGGCGCCTATTATAGAAACAGGTTATATCTCAAAGAGTGTCGGTAAAAAGAGAATTAAATTTCGTATGAGGGTTACAGAGGTAGATACGTACTGAGGGAGGATTTTCCAAAATTCGAATTTCCAGAGGTTACAAATACCTCCTGAAAATCGAATAATTTGTACCATTTTTTAAGAAAAAAGACGGGAAAACACACAGAAGAGCACGAAAGTGCAAGGCTAGCGAGTTCCGTAGCCTCAATGCTTTGTATATAAACGTAAACTATTTCGCAAATAATATCTATATTATTTATATCAAACCCTCGTTTGTGATTTTTTTTAATAAATCCCGAAAAATTGCATTTGGATGTGCAAAAGCCTTGAAAATTCCCAATTATTTCGAAAGGAAAACAACGAGAAACTCTGAAATGATTCAATGAAAAGCAAAACATTTTTTTCAAGAACCTCTTGGAAATTTTCAACATAGATAAAATAATTGTTTCTACAGTTCAAGGGCTAGAGAAAAGCTGCTATTTTGTATTGTTTTAAAAATGTATGGAAAAAACAGACTGTTTCTGAAGTGGTTGCATCATTTAAATGGTTTCGTGAAACCCTTAGAAGTAAATTATATATTACTAGCTGGTGCCCGCGACTTCGTCCGCGAAGAATTTGTATTTTTCCTGGTTTTCTTTCTGTGATTCCATCTAGCTTCGAACATTAATAGCTGGTGCCCGCGAATAAGTCCGCGTAGAATTTGTATTGTTTCTGATTTTATTTATATGATTCCATCTAGCTTCCAACATTAATTTGTCAGTTTGTCAGATTTAATGATTCAAAAATGACGGATTTTCATAAAAACTGTCATCCCCTTTTTCACCACCTTAGGAGTTAAATCTTCCCTTAGTGCTCACCTACAGTGTCATAGAAACCCACATGCAAATTTTCAAGGTCCAAGCCCCAGAAGTTTGGGCTGTGCGTTGATACCTCAGTCAGTCAGTTATTCTTTTATACATTTAGATTAATCATAGACAATCAGGATAGCCACTCCACATTGGAGGCATACAAGTTATGTGAAAAAATCACATTACAATGCTTTCTATAAAAATGGCCCCATATGAAGTGCTCATTTCAGAGGATATTTTGTGTAGTAGCTTCAACTGACAAAGGCATCCCATACAACAGGGGTCATACCCATAGATCCAAATATATTTAATTGACAAATCTGGCCGCCTCTATAATCACAGAAGAACTTTCTAATAGTTGCGAAAATAAAATATCGGTAATTGTTCACACCCCACCAAATACGCTACTGGAAAATCGAGTAGAAATTCATTCACAAACTACACTTGCTAATAATAGAGTTAAATAGTTAAATTTCATAGAAACTCAAATTTCAATGAAAATAATCACAATAGGAAATATTTTATTGTTTCCTACAATCACAATGTGGTTGATCACCCCTCCATGTTCACAAACACAATAATATAGAGTCGTTCTCTTAGAATCTTGTCAGAAAATCATCGATGCTAATACTCAGTTACATTGCTTTTCTAATCTTATCCCTCGAAATTATGATCGATGTCATTCGATCGCCATGAATGGAAATTTTGAAATTTGGTGGCCTTCAAATTACAAAGTTATAAACAATTTAGTAAAAAAAAAGGGGTTTGGTTTTTTGCGAATACCTCAAAAGAAATTCCAAATTTTCGAAATTTGGAAAAAGATCCAAAAAGAAGAAGAAATTTTCTAAAAAAAAGTCCCAACTCTCGGAACTCTAAGACCAATATTTATAATTTTTCGAGAGGGCTGAAAATACGGCCGAAAACGGGAACTCTCGCTTGCGTAAGCTCCGCCCACTTCGGACCTTTAATAAAAAAATATTATTTAAACTCATTAAATATGAAAATTAGGAACTTGAAAAATCCAGGCACCTACAGAATAGATCAATGAACAATAATCCGCCAATCAAAAATTTTCATCGCGATTTTTCAATTAGTTATCCCTTAATTAATTAACAATTTCTCTACCACGAACATCAACATTGAAAGTGCGATAATTGTTGAACTATAAATCTGGGATGTTTTTCCTTTCATGGAGCTATTTTACAAAGGCTATAGATTAGATTCCCGTTGGGAAAATAAAAAAATTATTAATTTTCACTTTGTTATTAACAATTTACTCAAGTTAAAAATTATCAACCTCGATTAAACGTTGAAAAAATAGTTTTTTCATAATATTGCTATTGATACGTTTTCTTATGATCATAAGCTACTTGAAAATGATTTTTAATAATTTTGATCTCATATTGTTTAAAAAATTGTTATAAACAACTAATGCAGAATGAAAAATATATAGTAACTTTTGTCGTATCTGTTATAGTTATGAGATATTTCGATTTCAAAGCAAAAAAAAAATGTTTCCTTTAATTTTTATGAATAATTGCAAAAAAATTATATAAATAATTAAGTTAGAGCTTTAGTTTGGTTATAAATTTGTTGAGTAGCTAACCTAGAAAAAAAAATCGAGATGAATTTGTTGTATCTGCATTAGTTTATAAGTAATATTAATAATAAATAAAGAAAAGCAGGCGCGAAAGGTAAGTTTGAATATACGAGAATACTTAAAATTAAATAAAAAATCTAAAAACCATTTTTTTTCCAAAAACTGATACTGGGATGTTTTTGTTGTATTTTTTAGAGCAAAAACAAAAATATAAATGAAAAATTCAATTGTTTATAACAAATTGTTTATTGCATAAACAATTAAAATTTGAATAAAAAAAAAAATCAGACATCGAAGAGCAAGATAAATAATGATTTAAAAAAAAGTGGTTCCTTAATTTTCATAACAAGTGGTTAAAAAAAATTGTTAATAACAAATGCGTTTTTAACAATAAATTTTTTTTTAAAAAAATTTTTTTAAATCATAATTTTCATCAAAGATTTTGTTAACAAAAAAATAATTTGATTATATAAACAACGCATTTGTTTAAATTTTTTAAACAATATGGGATAAAAATTATTAAAAATCATTTTCAAGTAACTTATGATCATAAGAAAACGTATCAATAGCAATATTATGAAAAAACAAATTTTTTTCAATGTTTAATGAGGTTGATAATTTTTAACTTGAGTAAATTGTTAATAACAAAGTGAAAATTAACAATTTTTTTATTTTTTCAACGGGAATCTATTCTATAGCTTTGTAAAATAGCTCTATGATAGGAAAAACCTCCCAGATTTATAGTTTATCAATTATCGCACTTTCAATGTTGATGTTCGTGCTACAAAAAATTGTTAATTAATTAAGGGATAACTAATTGAAAAATCGCGATAAAAATTTTTGATCGGCGGATTACTGTTCATTGATCTATTCTGTAGGTGCCTGAATTTTTTAAGTTCTTAATTTTCATATTTAATAAGTTTAAATAATATTTTTTTATTAAAGGTCCGAAGTGGGCGGAGCTTACGCAAGCGCGAGTTCCCGTTTTCGGCCGTATTTTCAACCCTCTAGAAAAATTATAAATATTGGTCCTAGAGTTCTGAGAGATGAGACTTTTTTTTAGGAAATTTCTTCTTCTTTTTGGATCTCTTTTCAAATTTCAAAAAATTTTTTTTTTGAAATATTCGCAAAAAACCAAACCTTTTTTTTTGTACTAAATTGTTTATAACTTTTGTAATTTTTGCAAGCGCCACTCCAAATTTTTCAAAAAATTTCTCGATGCGATGACAAATCGAATGACACCTCGATCATAATTTTCCGAGGCGAATAAAAAATTTTGAGCTGAAAGGGACATGTTGACTAGAGTATAAAGGCATATGTCACCAATACGCATAAATAATCACCTATTTATCAGTCATCAGCGGTAATGGTTAGAGTTAATATAGCATGTTTATTGTAATAATTTTGTAATTTGAATTCCTGACCAGTTGATTTTCTAAAAAGTTATATTTTGTCTAAATTACTAAATAGAAAAGAATTCAAATGAAAAATTGTAATTCTCGATATTTCCTCTAGTATTATTGACGAGTAGACATCTCATCCTCGTTTAACCCTGCGATGGTATCAGGTAGCGTTCATCACCACCCTCCCTAGCTCGTACCACCTGTCGACTATGTTTAAAACCCATACATCTGTGTGTTCCGATATTGTGCCTGCAAATCAGGGTTCGAATGTTTTAAACTGGGGTGGTTCTAACCATAACCTGTTATACAGAGTGGTTCACATATCCAAGATCAAATCGACTTTCTAACGGAAGCGAATATTTCTTTTATAAAACCTTTAGCATATCCTACTTATAAAACAAAATTCTTATGCAAAGTGTTTCGAAAATTATCAATGAAAATATGTGTTCTATGCTAATACTGTTGTACTGTTTTTTGTGTGCGATTAATGATCAAAACAATTTTTGTGAACAGTTCTGAAGAAGACACTGAAATTGTTGATTCCTTTAGTATATGAGACATTAAGTTAGCATAAATCTGGCCACTTTTTAGCAATAGGGAATTACGAAGAAAGAAAAATGTTGAAAATTGGGTTTCGCTACCCAAAAAAAAATATACTAATATATTGAAAAGGAAACCCTATTCAGTAATCAACTAAATTGAATTCTTGAAATCGGATTGTATGCTACACTAGTTCATTATGAGTTATGCAAACATTTTTATACAACTCTATACAGTGTGTCTCACTTCTCATGGGAGCACTCCAGTGTCTTCCATAATTGTTGATGTAGAACTATGAAATGCGCAGCATTGATAGAGACATATTGAGTGGTGTACGCTACACGCGAGCGTTGGAACAATCGACATTTCCGAAAAATAATATTAGAAGATTCAAATGTATTATTAGGAGGCAACATGTACTGGAAATTTCTTCGTATTCGTAATCAGAACAACAAATTTATGATCTGAGTTTTTTGGTCTGAAAAAAAAATAGTTCTGAAAAGTCCAAATTTGTCCAGTTCTCATGGAAGCGCCCTCGTACATTCCGTAATTAATTACGTAGAATTGTGAAGACACACCGAAAATCCCATAAATGACTAGATAGAGATAATCTTAAGTGATGAACACTGCACGCCAGAAGCGATGGAACAACCGACATTCCCCAAAAATAATATGAGGAGGCAAGATGAGCAGGAAATCTCCTCGGATTTGTTATCAGGATAATAAATTTAGTATGCGGAAAAAAAGTATATTCCCTGCAAAACATGTGATCTGAGAATTCCAAGAAATATTTTTTCATTAAATGTCGAGATTATCCAAAATTACCTTGAGAGAATGGAAAAAAATTATCTGATCATGTCGAATACGTTCAACCATCAGTGTACAAAATATCAATTACGAATTGAATTCCATTTCATATCCAAGTGCTTCATATTTCTGAATGATAATGGTAATTGATGCTCTAACGAGACTTTATGTATATCACTCAGGTAGATAGGGAGGGAAGTGGTTCAAAATGATTTTTTCAGAATTGAGATTTTCTCAGAAGACAATGTTACTTCCACTATCGCACCCCCAGAGCATGTCACCATTTTTTTTTAAATGGATCACCCTATATTGTTTCGCATTATCAGATGCTCCATGATGAGCAGATTTCAACAAAGTATAAAACATATGGTCTGACGCATATGGTTCGGGAGCTACAAATTATTTTCCATTAGTCCAACGTGCCCTAAAACTGCAAGAAATAGCTTCATTGTTGACAACTCCTGAACGGTTATGCTTTTTATTGCTAATAGATCCAGTTTCCATAAATTTGTTCAATAATTCCGAAACGTTCAGGAGTTGTCAACGATGAAGCTATTTCTATTGCAGTTTTAGGGCACGTTGGACTAATGGAAAATAATTTGTTGCTCCCGAACCATAACCGTCAGACCATATGTTTTATACTTTGTTGAAATCTGCTAATCATGGAGCATCTGATATTTAAAAAAAATGGTGACATGCTCTGGGGGTGCGATAGTGGAAGTACATCAAATGTGAATATGTCAAAATGTGTCCCCCTGTATACTATTGTTGACGTGTTTTTTTATTTTTCCTGAGAATCATTGTACCAAAAGTTATTAAGGGTGGCTCGTTTTAAATGGAATGCACTGTATAATAATAAGTGACTACAGTAACTTCTAAAGTACTTTCATACGAGAAATATGTACAAATATTATTTTCAGGTTGTTACGCTTCTGGAAGACAGTGTATCACTAAAGATGACACCACCTAGTCATTGAGCCCATTCTTTATTAATCTATTGATTCTGCGAATTAATTAAAATGATCAATCAACAATCATGGAAGATATGGGATTCCATTAGAAGATAAATTTTTCAGAAGTGTTTTTTTCAGGTACAGCTAGAAAATCTATTGCTACTATAACTAATCCGAAGAGATTTGCAGATTATTTTGCCTGCTAATGTTATTTTTCGGAAATGTCGATTGGTCTAATGCTTCTGGTATGCAGTGCAGTGTACATCACATTTTTTATATATCTATCGATCCTGCGAATTCCATAATTCTACGTCAACAATTAAGGAAGATGCGGAGGAGCTTCTTTCTCTCTCTCTCCCGATATATATATATATATTGTTTAATTCTTGAAACCTTTTTGAGATTTTATTTTGGGAAGGTTTTCTTGGGTTTTGGATTCTTTGAAAACAATGTTTTAGTAGTTCGTAGGAAAAGACGTTTCGTCCATGGCCAGGGACATTTCCAATTATTATTTTTTTTAAATATACATTCATGGTTTGAGAAAGGTTTTTTTGCTGGAAACAATATATTTTTCTGTAACATACATTGGGGAAACAATACACAAACAGGTAACCTACCTTGGCAGAAAGTTCACTTTTTTTGAAAAAAACTGAGTAATGATCGTGGTGTTACCACTGAGGTGTTGTAATTATAAAGTAAGGTTTTTGGTTTTTGTGCCTCATTTTGTTTTCGTGGCGATAATTATTAAATTCGGTAATGTTATTCACTCTAGGAATGTTTATTTTCCTCGTTGTGCGTAAGTTCATTAAATGGCTGACAGAGATGTAGTAGGAAATGACGTGTATCTTGTCATGGAGTTCGTGTTTACTCGTTGATGGTTGGGATTTCGATTCAGTGTGTTGGTGTTAGGGGAACTGGGGGCTAGTTGGTACTTTATGACAACTGAATATGATTATGGTTAGTGGTAGTAGATTTTATAAAATATTATAGTGAAGTTCTATCATTCATGGAATTAGGCTCTCTTCTAATATATATATATATATATATATATATATATATATATATATATATATATATATATATACATATATATATATATATATATATATATTTTGGTCATCTTTTTTCTAAGTTTTTTCCGTATGTTAGGATTTTTGTGCTGGTAAAATTTGGGTTATGGTTGTCATTTAAGATGTGTTTATTCAGTACTGTATTAGTATTTTTCATATATTTGTGTCCTTTTAACCTGTTTTCAAGGAGTTGTGAAGTCATTCCGATGTAAACTTTTGGGCAATCGTGACATGGAGTGCTGTAAATTACGTTAGATTTTTTCATGGTTGATGTTTTGCTTTTCAATGGAGTGTATAATGATTTCAACCTTATGACTGATTTGGATATTGTATTTTGTGAGGATACTTTGGATGTTTTCTGAAAGACCTGGTATATAGGGGACTGCAATATAGTTTGGGTTTGTTTCTGTTGGGCGTGGATGTTGTCTTTTGTGTAGAATTTATGAGTTCTTTGTTTGATTATTTTGTTAATTAATTTGATTGGGTAATTATTGTTTGTAAGTGTAGATCTGACTTTTCCAGTGCATTTTTGCGTAAGGAGGGACTGCTCAATATTATAGCTCAATCAGTTATAACTACTCCCTTTTTTGGGCGAAATGGTGGCATGAATTAAAATGTAGATGCTTTCCTGACCAGGTTGGTTCGGTGTACCATTTTGTTAAAATGTACTTTTTTCTCACAATATATGAAAAAATTCTAATACAGCACTAAATGAACACATATTAAATGACAACCACAACTCAAATTTTATCAGCACAAAAATCCTAACATACGAAAAAAAATTAGAAAAAAGATGCCTAAAAGAAATGATATATATTAAAAGAGAGCCTAATTCCGCGAATGATGGAACAGATATAAGAAACCTGAGTCAACTTCACTATAATATTTTATAAAATCCACTACCACTAACCATAATCATATTCATTTGTCATAAAGTTCCAACTAACCCCCATTACCCCTAACACCAATACACTGATTCGAAATTCCAACCATCAAACTAGCTACGAATCAACGAGCAAACACGAACTCCACGAGAAGATACACGTCATTTCTGACTACATATCTGTCAGGAATTTAATGAACGCACGCACAACGAAGAAAATAAACATTCCTAGAGTGAATTTAATAATTATTGCCACGAAAACACAATGAGACAGAAAAACCAAAAACCTAACTTTATAATTACAACACCTCAATGGTAACACCACGATCATTACTCACAGTTTTTTAAAAAAAAAGCGAACTTTCCGTCAAGGTAGATTACCTGTTTGTGTATTGTTTCCCCAATGTATGTTACAGAAAAATATTTTGTTTCCAGCAAAGAAACCTTTCCCAAACCATGAATGTATATTGAAAAAAAAAACAAAGAATTGAAAATGTCCCTGGCCAGGGACGATACGTCTTCTCCTACGAACTACTAAAACATTGTTTTCAAAGAATCCAAATCCCAAGAAAACCTTCCTAAAATAATAGTCTAAGATTAACGTTAACGGATTCTTCGAAAATGAATGTCTTTGATTTCCACTACTTGTTATAATGGCGTAGGGAGGAAAAAATATATTTTTCCAGGATAAAATAACTATAAGTATGAATTATTAGTAGCAAGATATGCAACAGAATAACTTTTTTTTCAGATTTCATGAACAAATATCCGTTCATTATTTATTGATTTCAAAACTATTTCAAGTATTATTTATATATTTTTGAATATTAAATTGAAAAGTGTACTTTTCTACGAAGCAAATTGGTGGATTTTTTTAACAATTCAGGGAGTACGAGTATACTTGGAAAGCATAAAAAATATTCGATAATTAAAATATAAAAAACCTATTTCAAAAAATTTGAAACGCATAAAATATATTATATGTTATATCTCAGCGTTTACCTACAAGCACTCACTTTTACTACCTCAAATATTATTAATTCTTATATTACCGAACAAACTACCTTCATATGTCTTTAAAACAAATAAACCTACATAGGAATTTTGGAGGGTATATAAAATACATTTAATACAGTTAATATTCAGTACCTTATTGGTACAACTGTTTAGTCAGAGTTGCACATGAATTGGAAGAGGAAGACTTCGAAAATGCAAGAAGGTACACGTTTCGTCGTTGAAAGTTGTGTCATCAAATAATATTATTTCGTAAAAGTTAATTTTATTTCGTTTCGGTATTTATTAGCAGACATAATTCAAAATTTTAATTTTATTTAAAAAATATCTAAATATACATCTAGATTAAAGTAGGTCTCCATTTTTTAGGTCTCTAGGATTACCATACAGAAAGTTGCATTCGAATCGTTTGACTGACATAAAATAGACTTAGATCATTATCTGGATCTAGAATCTCTTTATAAAAAGTTGCCATGAAATGAGTTGGATAGTTTTCGCAAAGAAACATATACACACATAGATCCAATATAGATCTACTCTTTTGAAGACGATTTATAAAATTCGCTCGATCTACTGTGTTTATTTGTAATGTGAAGTACATTTTTTGCAGTTAATAACAATTTTTCCTTTTTCCCCAAAATGCAAAAAAGGGATCTATTTCTATAGGGTACCATGATGTGTATTCGTCCACTAGTACATCTGGTAATTAATCAAAATATCATTAGTTTGATAACGATAACATCAAATCATAAACATTTGTTATGATTTGATTCGATTAGGAAATAACAGCTCATGGTATTCAGAAAAGCTAGTGAACGCCTTCGAAAACGGTAACGTAGGTCTGAATCATAAGTTGACTACAGTTGTTCAATGCGGAAGTATTGGTTTGAGTTTGATAATGTAATAGGTTACACAGCGAGTTATATAACGTTTTACGAGTCGGTATTTTTGCTATTCAAAATTGTTAGCGTATGTTCCACTAGGAAGGTGGGTCTTTTTATATATACATTAGTGAGAGTTGCATATCGATTGTTGAATAATAAACCAATAGCGCGGTCATTGTTCAGCTTCAGAATAAATTATATAATATAAAATAGATATCTAGGAGGAATTGTGTAACGTCATTATTACCACTGAAAGCAATCCAAACACAGTTTTTGTTTTGCTTCAATAAATCATATTCTTGCATATTTGCGATGTTGCTTTATATATTCGAGCACCATAACAATGACCAAACTCGTCAAAAAATTCAATGAAAATCTCATAACTATGAAAAAATACGATGAATACTTTTGGAACAGACAGAAATTTTTTGATTTGTATGGATTAAAAATGTTAAACAATTTTCAGGTGGAAGTCTCTCTCTCTTAAATGTTTTTTTTTGTGGTCGCTAGAAAATTTCGGGATGGAATCATTAAACATCAAGAACATAATTGAAGATTTGGGTCAGGCAGATGCTAGTTTTATTATCCACTTTAATCATTGTTAACGCTTAATGAACGAAGTAGGAGCATCTCATGCATCATGTTGCAGTAATTCATATTACGAATTGCTAAAAAATCGGTGGAATGGAAATACTGCCAATGGCTTTGGGATAACATATAATTTGAAAATTGATTTCTGAATATGATGAAAATTTTAAAGGCATTGATTTTTCATATCGAATCTGGTAAATGACCAAAAATGAAGAAAGCTAATTGATTATCATCACCGCTCACAAAGTTGAACAAAATTAAGTATGACATATTTTTTTCATTCAAAATTATTGATGAAATTTCATCAATAAGAAACTAATACTTAATATCGAAATCATGGAATTATGGACTAACTCAAAATCATTTGAAATTGTGCCACAGGCGACTCTAGCAGGTGGGCTAGATTTGGAGAAAAAATTGCGAGTGATGACTCCAGGTCGAACCTGGAGTCATCACTCGCAGTTCACAAATGTATATTATTATTGACAATAAAATGGAAAAAATTTAATGGGCATAGCGTGTTTCGGGCTTTCGGACCTCATCAGTACGGTGACGAAGTGCAAAGATGAACAACACTTGGTAGTAAACGACAAATCAACGGAGTCAGCAAACAGAAGTCAGTCGCACATTTGTGGTTTCGGTTAGCAGACTCTGCATTCCAGGGCAACAACCAACGTCACCACGGAGGCAGCTATAGCTACCTGCGTGACATCTGAGTCCAGGATTATAAACATGAAAGGGAAGAATATCAAGGGGACTGTTAAAAACAAAATGGAAAAAAATTTAATGGACATAGCCCTCGATGGAAAGTGTTAACCGTAAACAAGTGTTTCGGGCTTTCGGCCCTCATCAGTACGGTGACGGAGTGCAAGGACGAACAACACTTGGTAGTAAACGACAAATCAACGGAGTCAACAAACAGAAGCCAGCCGCACATTTGTGGTTTCGGTTAGCAGACCCTTCAATATATATATATATATATATATATTGATGGTTCAATACTAAATTTAGGGCCATATGGCTAAAAATTGAGAAACGTCCTCAGGGATGGGCGTGCTCGAAATTCGAGATATCTTTTATCCAATTTGGTTTGGTTTTCAATTTGGTTTCGAGTTGATTTTCTTTTTTATTTTTTAAAATTTTTGGATTTTACTTTATGAAAAAGTTTATTCTATGAAATTTGTTGTTTACTGGCAAAATTTTAAAAAGGTAATTTTCACAAATGAATTTACCTAACCTGTCAGTTTCACTTGTCACACCACATAGAGTACAAATTTATATTTATATAATTTTAAACAATGTTAATGTGGTTGTATTGACATTGAACTTCGTTTTATTCCTTGATCCACGTTTTTTTCTTTTGTATTAATATGTTAGATGAGTATGTTTAACATCAATGGAACCAACCTCAACAAAGTTGCAAGTAGCATAATGTTTTGCACTTGAATATGTATTACTATAGAGAGAACTTTTTCATTGCTGCTTTTCCCGATATCCCTAGTTTTGTACCAGCTAGTCAGCAAATACTGCCCACCCACCCATATATATATATATATATATATATATATATATATATATATATATATATATATATATATATATATATATATATATATATGTTGTGGTAATTATAGAATAAAATCACACAAATATACAAACAACGCGGCAACAGCACTCAACAAACACAAAAAAACAACCACCCACGAGTTCGATTATACCAAAACAACCATTCTATGTTCAGAAAAAAACAAAAAAAAGAGAGAAATATTTGAGATGATTCACATCAAAAATATTCCCAACTGCGTAAACGATAAAACTGATATCGCCGACTTGAACAGCATCTATTACAATCTAATATGAAAACAGTAACGCCACCTATCCAAGCCGAGCACACAATCCCTCGAAAACAACATAGCTCCCTAACCAAATAAAATATGCAATTCAAAACACTTCCCACAGATGTCCACAACACTATCTCTCCATAAATCATTTCCACCTTACACATGCGCAACTAATTAATATCACCAGATCGTAAAGTAAACAACTCAATCACTACCTTGTTATGGATATAAAACAAAAAACCATAACAAACTAAGAAGGTCCAAACGAATCCTATGTTTGAAGGTACGGCATTAACATTTTTAATAACCGTAATTATTATTTGTTTTTAATTTGTACAATTTTACTTACTCATTGTTTTTACCTTGTTGAGTTGTAATGTTTGTAATCCTGATGAAGACGAGGATCCTCCCGTCGAAACGTAGAAACGTATGAATTACACGTGTTATACCAAAACTAAGTTGTAATTGATTTATGAAAGTCAGATCCACGAACCTAAAACCCAAGAAAAACAAGCCAAACTATATATATATATATATATATATATATATATATATATATATATATATATATATATATATATATATATATATATATATATATATATATATATAAAACCAAACTAGCAGGAATTTAGCAGCACGCATTACCTCACACAGAAGTGACTGCAACCTGAATAAAAACAGTTGTGCACTTGCAGAACACACGATAAAACTTAATCACTTCTGTAATTTCAATAATCCAGAAATATTAGCGATAGAAAGAAACCAAGAAAAAAGAGAATTTTCTGGAAATGGTTCACATGAATAATCAACCGGCGTGCATGAATAAACGTTCAGATATCAAATTTGAGCGTAATCTATAGCTATGTGTTGAAAATGGACAACAAGAGCAGAGCCCTCCCTGATAATCCGTAAAATAAAACACCTTGCATCTTTTTCCAGTAGTGAGAGAAACAAATCGATAATAGATATTTTTACGAATTTACCTTTGTTTTCAATCTCTTTCTTTCATAGTCGAAGTAGACAGAGGTCTCATTGTTCCTCGAGATATTATGTACCTGTATAAAAAAAGTGTTTGTGTTTTAGTGAATTGCATTTTGAGTATGTTTTAATATTATGTGTGTCTCCCTATTTTTTATTTGTAACAGTCTCAGGTTGGTAAGTTTCTTATATTTTTCCAAGTTCCTTTTGTGATTAGCAATTGTTTTCTTGTTTCTAGATGTCGCGAAAATGAAATAAAATAAATTTCGAGAGCTTGACAAATAACAGAGAGTACTCATTACATTGGCCTTCTGAACTGACTGCAACCTCAGGAGAGAGATAAAAAATACCATTTTTTCCCCTCTAATCCTCCTT